>JALIRR010004704.1:7500-12500 GCA_023091755.1 Montipora sp. Colony 1 RG-2022
CCATTCGGGCTCGAGGAATAATTGTTAATTAGTCAAAATTTTTAAACATTGTAAAAAAACCTTATTGTTAATTTTAAGCGCCTGAGATCATTTACTTCTGGGTCATGCGCTTTATAAGTACTTAATTTGAATTTAAATATAAGGTCACCGGCAGCTTCGCAGCCTGTCATAGGCGACAAGTAGATCAAAGAGAAAACAACTTTAAATTTTCGTTTCCAGGGTCTCTCTTCTTCCCTTTCCCCGCAGCGCGAGAGACGAGACCCTGGGAACGAGGTTGTTCACACTTATGAATTGGTCATTGACAATATTTTGCAACAATAAAAGTGTGGGTGCTGCAAACATGACTGTGGAGTTACTCCTAGTAAATTAGTAAAAATGTCACGAACATTTTGTTTGGTTCAGTGTCGACATACATATAGGTTAGGTAGCATATCTGACCCAAACAGGCAGTGGGTGTATGGTGTACCAATAGTACACCACTAGATTTTCTTTGGAAAGAGACTTTATTTAAATCCCACAGTTTCACTTGCTTCCTTAACACAATCATTCAGCAAAATCAAAATTGTCGATCTGAGTTTCCAAAAGTACAACTGGATTTCATTTCAGTACTAAAAATCCAAAACGTTCATTCCTTGATTCCAAGTCCTTGTCCGGTTCTGGTTCGAGACGTTCCTTCCAATGAGTCATTGTTCCAAAATTCCTTCATTCGAAGTCCAGGTCCATTCTTGATTTCAAAAGGTGCCATCCAGTGATTCCTGAAGGTTGCCATCTCGTGAGACTTTACTCGTGTTTTACGTTCAAGTTCTGCAATTCCAGATTCAAAACATTCAATTCATAAGCAAGAACCTGGGTCTGGTGTCGCCAAGCAAATCTCTCCATCATCCAAAAATAAGAACGAAGCGCAGAGTTGGAAAACATCGAAAAATAAAAAGGAAAGGAAAGGAACTTTATTTAAGTGTCTAATCTCCTAGCGCCGTAGAGCACTAATCAGGGACACTGTAAATTGAAATTAACAACGCAAATCAAATTTTGGTTTTTGAGAAAAGGGGAAACCGGAGTACCCGGAGAAAACCTCTCGGTGCAGAGTAGAGAACCAACAAACTCAACCCACATATGACGCCGAGACTGGGAATCGAACCCGGGTCACATTGGTGGGAGGCGAGTGCTCTCACCACTGCGCCACCCCTGCACTTTGTTATAAAAACAACTCTAGCGAAAAAAAAAAATTCTAAACCCTGAAAAATTGAAGAAGGTAAAAAGTAATCGAGTTACATTTCTTCGAGGCATGACATGTTGAACATTTCCGAGTTTACCGTATTTATTCGATCAAGAGCCCAGGGCACTTATTTAATTTTTGGACTTTCAGGGAGGGCGCTTATTCGAGGCTAGGCGCTTATTAAATTTCCACCATTTTCAGTAAGTAAAAAGTTTACTTTGTAAAAAAAACATGACAAAATATTAAAGCATATAAATTGTAACTGTTCATTATTCGGTTTACGTATGCTCAGGACTGACAACTCATTGTTCGGTCTTTGCGAAAGTCTTAGCTATCATAATTCTCAATCAACTTCGCTCAACTCAGTAAGTGAACTTTCTGATGCTGCCTCCTCGATATCGACAGAGTAACGTCAGCAAATAGGTAAGTCCCCCGAGAAGCTGTTAGAGCTTGCTGGATGCTGGTTGTCCTTGGGGGTGGGTGCTTATTTGAGGCTGGGCGTTTATTAACTTTTTCTACCTTCAGCGGTATAATAACCGCCTACGAAGTCGAATACTACGTTGATTTGAGTTACTCTGTGATCCTTGTATAAGTTCTTTATTCCTTTCCGCAGATAAAATAGCGTCCAAAACAGTCAAAGTAAGCTCGAAAAACCAAACCAAATAAACAAGGTGAGTTAACTTACTTTATTTCATTCATTTAATATTTGATAACTTTTTGCTTCTTTGCTCCTTTCTCGTAAAACTAACTTAATCAAGGTGGCTATGAATCACTGAACTCCAAAAATGAATTATGAAAGGTGAAAACATTAAGCCATTGAATTAAATGGACCATTTTACTATTGTAGCTAAGTTACCCAGTTTTGATGCAAACATTTGTGCTTTTCTAATGTAAAACTAATCAGAATTACAACAACTCAGTTTACACGATAAAAGATCACTATACAATCTCCGATCTAATGACAAACTTTTATTGGCTCCACCAACTTTTAAATCAAAGAAGACAACAGGATACGGAGCTTTTCAAGTGGCTGCAACTTCTGAATGAAACAAACTTCCAAAATCACTTAGTCTAGAGAACGATTTAAAATCTTTCAAAACAAAACTTAATACATTATTATTTCAAAAAGCTAATTATTATTATTTTTTTATTTTCTTACCTTCTTCAATATACGATTATTTTATATACTTCTAACCACTGTAAATATGATCATAATTCGTCATAATTTTTAAACATTGTAAAAAACCTTATTGTTAATTTTAAGCGCCCGAGATCACTTACTTCTGGATTATGCGCTTTATAAGTACTTAATTTGAATTTGAATATAAGGTCACTGGCAGCTTCGCAGCCATTCATAGGCTACACGTTGGTCAAAGAGAAAACAACTTTAAATTTTCGTTTCCAGGGTCTCTTTTCTTCCCTTTCTCCGCAGCGGGAGAGACGAGACACTTATTAATAGGGCACTTTGGAAAATACCATAATACTCTTTCTTTGTCCCCGCAAATTTTGCATAACCATTGTTTTTGTTTTCTCTTGCGACCATTGTAAGTCCCAAGAGAATATGGAATCAACGCTTATGCAAAATTTGGGGGTGGGGGACGGCCAACAAAGAGTATTAATATGGTATTTTCCGAAGTGAACTATTGGTCATTGACAATTTGAAAGCAAGAGTTCGACGTCATTAGCTGAAAACGGCATATATTACACTTACTAAAAGGGTGTATAGGGGAAAAACGAAGGGGCCTGGGGACCGGCAACTCATTCATTGGAATTATACAACATTTATCTGTACTCTCTTGGACATAAAGAAAATGTTGATTTGTTTGTTTGTTATGCTCTAAAATGCGAGCAAAGAAGTGCTTTTTAATCCGTTTGCCCAACTGGTTTCCGATGTGCCTTGACAAGAAAAATTTGGCCTTAATGTTATAAACACGTAATCGCAATGAGTTCTCTTAAAATTAGGGAGAAATTTTACTAGCTTGTGTTTTCAAAAATTTGTGTAAAGCACCTAAACGTTATTTAGAGTTGGAGCGGATCTTGTTTGAAGTTCGTCCTTTCTTGGTTGCATTGCCGTATTTTGGCGATTCTTGTGCCAAGCTAACCTGGCGTGTTTCAATGAAATACAACAAAATGTGAATGATCTCGTTTTCAGAGATAAAGTGGAATAAAGTAAATCAGTAAAACTCTTTTTTGACCTTGAAGTGACAAAGTTTTTTTTTTATGGCTTTTAATTTTAGTGTGATTCCTATTCGCTGGCTATTGACAGTTGACTCTGAAATGGCTTTTTTTCCTTTTCATTCGCTCGCTGAGGGTGTGCTTGTTTTCTTTTAAAACTCATGTGGTTCAAGAAAAAATTCATTGACAAACTTGTGAATGCCAAAATACTAAATTTCACTCGAAAAACCGACATCGTACACATCGCTTCGTGATTCATGCGATATCGGTTTTTAGCATAAAATGTACCTTGGAATTCACTAGTTAGGTAACGTATTTTTCTACAGAAAAAAGCAAAGAAAATGATTTAATTATTAAAGCAGCAACCGGAAATATCAAAACGCGGACAATTCGGAACCTTTTATTTTCACTAACCCTACAGGCAGTAAGAATAAATAACCAGGGAGCTCCGCTTTTAGGCTTGGTTTAAAGGTGCAGGTCTTAGTCTTTTTCTAGACTCATGACGTCTCAGATAAAACTCAGGTTACAGTTGTAAACAACGTAAATTCTTAAACTACTTACTTTTTTAAAATTGCCAGCCTTATTCGTTTGAGTAAAAAACGATATTACTTTGATTTCTTTGAGAAGATACAAATAATATGAAAAAGACGTGGAAAACAATAAATGAATTATTAAATAACCAAAGGAGAAAAAGTAGAGTGTTAACGAAGCTGAAAGACCCAAGCAATAACAATCAAATAACACAAAATCCTTCCCGATTACCAAATATTCTAAATAAATATATTTTGCAAATGTTGGCAATTTGCTAGCAAGTAAATTGCCAAAGAAAGATAACTATATGAGTTATCTTAGTAAGTTGAAATCACCTGATTCTTCCTTTTTTTCAAACCCATTTCACCAGAATTCAAACAGGAAATTTTATCCCTACCAAATAATAAATCCTGTGGCTTATACTCCTGTCCTACACAACTTCTTAAATGTTCTTGTAATATCATATCTCCAGCTCTTTCTCATATTTTTAATTTATCTGTTATGCTTGGTGCCTATCCTTCAAGACTTAAGATTTCCAAAATAACGCGCATATATACAAGTGAAGACGAGACCGACCCTTCAAACTATCGACCAATATCTCTTTTGTCTAATTTAAATAGGATTTTTGATAAACGTTTGTACTACCGTATAAAGGAATTAATTGACAAAAACAACCTAATGTACTCCTCACAGTATGGCTTCCGCAAACCACATTCCACAGAGCATGCAGTACTTGATATTGTCGAAGATATACTGAATTATATGGATAAACGGTACTTCTCGTGCGGTGTTTTCATTGACTTAAAAAAAGCATTTGATACGGTTAATCATGAAATATTACTCGATAAATTGAACTTTTACGGTTTCCGGGGATTGATAAATGACTGGTTTCAATCATACACAAACAATTCAAATTGGAGAGCACTTTAATATCAGCCAAACTTATTTCTCCCTGTGGTGTACCCCAGGGGTCGGTCCTTGGACCTCTTCTATTTTTACTTTACATAAATGACATTCACCTCCGATAAACTAAAATTATATCTCTTCGCGGATGATACTAATATACTTTATGCTGACA
>JALIRR010004704.1:17500-25000 GCA_023091755.1 Montipora sp. Colony 1 RG-2022
CTTGGTTCTGACCAAAAGAAAAGCAGACTCTGGGGACGAGATTGGCGGGAAACTCGTTGTTAACGAAACTTGTATTTTAAACCTATGCTAGTCTTTTTCATACGTTTGCAACCAGATACAACGGCTTTTACATTGAATTTAATTATTTTTGGTGAATATAGCGAGATTTTTACTCTAAAAAAAAACTTGCTCTTGGATCAGTACCTTTGTTTACATTAAAAAGTCAAACTTTCCTAAAGTTACAATCTTCGAGAACAAGATACTATTACCAGATCTCGCACGTTCAAAACTTGTACTGGTACTCCTTCCCGTCTAGAATCTAAAGCTGTCCGTTTAATATACGAAGCTACACAAACAAATCAAGTCAAATTCACAATTCAGCTTTTTTCAGTTTTCGGTAACTAGATAAGATAGTCTCTATGCTAATGTTAAGCCAGTATTGCCTTGCTCACGTCAATCAAATTGTGTTTCATTTTCTACAGGCATTCAGAAAAAATAACCACAAATGGTATCGGTGAAAGTCTTTGCGTTGAAGGCCTTTATCATTCTCCTATTTATGGTAATTGTCACCATGATCTTAATTACGCCTCAATCATCAACTCAGCGGAGAACAAATGCAATGACTTCACCAGAAAATAACCGTGAATTACAAAGACTACAACCAAGTGAGCAACCTGACCGAGTGGATTCTGTATACAATCTTCTGCCAAAATTACCGAAAAACACAACTCTTCTAATTATCATCAACACAATTCCGCGCGAAGTGAAAAGGAGAGAAATCTTAAGGCAAACGTGGGCAAAACAATCATATTGGACATTTCCGACTAACGTTAACAGATCGAATTCTCGGTCCCATTCGGGTAACGTTATTACTATTTCATATTTTTTCATGATGGCATTTGACGGAAATTCTACTATTGACGAGGGCGTCAAAAGGGAATCAACGGTTCACAGAGACATCCTGCGCGTGAATTTAACAGAAACGTATCGTGGTTTGATAAATAAAGTATTGCTTTCTTATGAGTGGGTAACAAAGTTGGACCTTAAACCACTCTTCATAGCGAAAGCAGATCATGATGTCTACGTTAAGTCAGCAGAGCTAGCCTCGTGGTTGGAGAAGTATTCCAGATCCCCGTCTAAAATCTATGCTGGGTTTGTGGAAAGAAATGCAGCAGTTAGGCGTGAAGTCGGAAATCCGTGGTATGTCAGTAAGGAAGACTACGACAAAGTCTTTTATCCCACCTATTGTCGAGGACCGTTTTACGTTTTGTCCCGGGACCTGTTCTTAGATGTGGTAAATGCATCTAAAGTAAACAAACCATTTCCTGTAGAGGATGCCTACATAGCTCTTTTGGTTGAAAAGTTAGGGGTAAAGCCTCTTAATACGGGTCGCGATTTATTCAATACTAATCGACATCTTGAAAATCACCTACGAAAAATCCCAGAAGACAAAGTGACAATTCCCTCGGGTGCTGTTTTGGGAGACTCATTGAGTTCCGCGTCCATAAACCTGATACATCGTGTTTACATGAAATCAAAGATAATCAAGGCTACTTAGGGGCTCATTCCTCGTTCAATGTTTGAAGTGCCTACGAGGCGAAATTGTTTTGTTGCTTATTTATTTTTTAAGTGGTGCTATGATAAAAAAAAATCACTTCCCTTTTTCTCCAGATTTTGATAGTGTGTTTGCGTAACTCCTGAATGGCAAAATTTTGAGCTTTGATTTTTATCCAAAGGATGTTTACATCGGTCCGCCATTTACTCACGTTCAAAACTGACCGATTGGACCGCAGAGGGTTGGATCTAGGAAAAAGGGACTTCATTACTCATACGTTTAAGATTTCAGCGTGTAAAGGTACCTTATTATAACCTTCAACGTCATTTTTTCCTCGATCCAGCTCTCTCATGATCCTAAAGTCAGTAATGACGGATCATTAAATATGAAAATTCCAGTTAAAATAAACAGGTGTCTTTGAAATCAAGGCTTAAAACGTGGGTCAATTAGACTTTACACTAGAGGAGATTTTTCCGGATTCTTAAATGTTTCCAGATTCATCAATTTTAGAGTATTCGGATTAGTATGCGTTTCCACAGAAAGGATATTCGGATTCCTGACCGTTTACACACAACGACAACTCCGGGAACATTCGTGATGGAATGAGATCCTTAGTGATGCACAAGATGATCCAATAGAGACAGAAGCAGCAACACACAAAATCATCCGGCGACGGCAAAACCATCAACGGGCGTCATACAGGTCGTCTCGCAGTAATCCTAGTGAACCAAGCGAAACTTCTGCTAACGATGATTTACGCGGTGAGGTCGGCAGAGAGAGGAGTGCCAGCAGTAAGTTTACAACCCTATAAATTAGCGAAAGCAGTAGGGCACCGAGTGGTGGTAAAGTCATTTTCTGGAGCCACAACCAAAGCCATGAGAGATTACTTAAAGCCTAATTTAGAGCTCCAGCCTGATGAAGTGGTGCTACATGTAGGTACAAACGATCTGAAGGCTAAAAACGGCAAAACATCTAAAGAAGTTGCAGAAGCTATTGTTGATCTCGCTAAACAGATAGAGGGGTCTTCCGAAGCTCAAGTCATAGTCTCAGGACTTGTAACACGAAAGGACAAGCTTAATGATAAAGTCTCAGAGGTGAACAAGCACTTGACGAAGTTTTGTCGTCAGAATGATTGGAGATTTATTGAACACAATAATATAAACGAAAAGGGGTTAAACCGTGGAGGTCTACACCTGAATTTTGCAGGTAACAAGCGTATTTTTAAGAATTTTTATCATGGTCTAGCTCATTGAACTTTTACTATGCCTTCCATTAATGCCGTGCCGTTGGAAGGCAACAGTCAGGAGTCATCGAGAAGTCCGACTCAAAATCCTATTGATCGTTCTCGAGTATTGCCCTCCAAACGCGGTTTTAAGCTGGCCTCGCTGAATATAAATAAATTGACCACTCATCTTGATGAACTCAAGATCTTTCTCGTAAGTAACGATATAGATGTTCTCGCAATTAACGAGACTAAACTAAATGAATACATCACCGATAATGAGGTCAGTATCTCTGGTTATGATATAGTTAGACGTGATAGAACTACATATGGAGGTGGGGGCGTTTGCTTTTATGTAAAAAAGTCAATTAACTTTTCGGTGCGCAACGATCTTTGCATGGACAGTCTTGAGAACCTTTGTATTGAAATACGCAAACCTCGTTCTAAATCATTTATTGTTGCTACGTGGTATAGACCACCTAATTCGCTTGTTAGTATATTTTCACCTTTTGAAGAGTTGATTGGGAAATTGGATTCCCTTAATACTGAATTCTACCTTTTAGGGGATCTAAATTGCAATATGGCCGCATCCCAGTTTGACAGCGATACACGCAAATTATTAACTATCACGGATGTTTATGGTCTTCAACAACTCATAACAGAACCAACAAGAATAACCGAAACTTCTGCAACATTGATTGATTTAATTTTTACTAACTGTCCTGACAAGGTGTTATGCTCAGGTGTGCGTCATATTGGCATTAGCGATCACAGCATGGTCTATGTCTATCGAAAATTAGCCATTAATGGACAGAGTAAGGGTCACACTAATATAACCTATAGGAATTTTCGAAGTTTTGACCGTGATAAATTTCGTAGCGATGTTGCATCTCAAGATTGGGATCACATAAACAATTCTTCCAATCCAAATGATATGTGGAATGAATGGAAGGAATCCTTTTTGGCTATTGTTAACAAGCACGCTCCATTGAGAACCACTCGTGTTCGCGCGCGGGGTTCCCCATGGATTACTTCTGAGCTTAAAAAACAGATGCACGATCGAGATATTTTGAAACTCAGAGCAATTAGATCAAAAAATCCTAA
The DNA here is from genome assembly GCA_023091755.1 of Montipora sp. Colony 1 RG-2022. Classification (NCBI taxonomy): domain Eukaryota; kingdom Metazoa; phylum Cnidaria; class Anthozoa; order Scleractinia; family Acroporidae; genus Montipora; species Montipora sp. Colony 1 RG-2022. The sequence goes on from JALIRR010004704.1 coordinate 21,382, forward strand.
TGATTGGGTTCACTTTAAAAGACAGCGGAACAAAGTCAATAGTGCGACTAGGCTAGCGAAGCAAGTTTATTATCAAAATATGCTAAACGAGCATAAGGGTGATTCCCGCAAAACCTGGCAGATCATCAATGAGCTGTCTTCCCGAAATTTCGTGGAAACGTCTGTGAAACAACTGAATGTAAATGAGCAATCAGTAACAGCTCCAGCAGAAATAGCGCACGAATTTAATCGTTATTTTGCTACCATTGGCCCGAAACTTGCTAGTGATATTCCTTCTTCAGATGGCAACAGCTATCTGAATTATCTCACTAGCACGGATAAGGAGTTTCAGTTCCGCCCAACCTCCACAAATGAAGTATTTTCACTGCTGAATAAACTGAAAAAATCAAAGGCAGTCGGCCTTGACAAAATTTCTTCTCGACTTATTCGTGAATGCGCGGATCTTATTTGCAAACCGCTGTGCTATATTTTCAATCAGTCATTAAATGTAGGTGTGTTCCCAGACGACTGGAAGTGTGCACGGGTCACTCCACTATTCAAACAAGGGGAACGTGATGACCTAAACAATTACCGCCCAATTTCCGTTATCCCGGTTATAGCCAAAGTGTTCGAAAGAATAGTTTATAACCAATTATATGCGTACCTAACAAAGCATAACGTAATATGTAAATGCCAATCTGGTTTTCGCTCTATTCATTCCACCGTTACGGCTTTACTTGGGGCTACGGATACTTGGGCTTACAACATTGACCGAGGAAAAATAAACGCTGTTGTTTTCCTAGACCTAAAAAAAGCTTTTGATACGGTTAATCACGAGATCCTTTTATCTAAATTAAATAATTACGGCATACATGGCATTTCTTACAACTGGTTTAAGTCCTATTTGGACAACCGCACTCAAAAGTGTTCCATTAATGGATCACTTTCTAAAACTTGCTCACTAAGTTGCGGCGTCCCTCAAGGGACTATTTTGGGTCCATTGTTGTTTTTGCTATATATCAATGATCTGCCAAACTGTCTAACGAATTGTATGCCATGGATGTACGCAGATGACACCCACCTAACATATGCGGGTGACAATACAGGCGACATAGAATCAAGACTTAACCATGATCTAGAAAATGTTAAAAAATGGTTGATAGCAAACAAACTTACCCTGAACATGACAAAAACCGAATTTATGCTGATTGGATCAAGGCAGAGGTTGTATGCTCTCACAAATCCTCCAATTCCCGAGATTAATGGTGCTCCTATCACTCAAGTTTCTGTTGCTAAATCCCTGGGCGTGCTTATTGATAATAATCTTAACTGGAGTAGCCATGTCGATAAACTGACAAAGAAAGTAGCTTCTGGAATTGGAGCCCTCAAACGTATAAGGCATCTCGTTCCTCAGACGACATTGCGCTCTATTTATCACGCTTTACTTCAACCGCACTTTGACTACTGCAATGTCGTCTGGGGAAACTGTGGTATCACGTTACATGACAAATTACAAAAACTGCAAAATAGAGCAGCCAGAGTTTTGACCTTCTCTAATTTTGATGCAAATGCTAGCGAGCTATTCAAAATTTTAGGCTGGAAAAATCTAGTTAGCCAGCAACAAATTGCGCTGGCCACAATGGTCTATAAGTGTCTTCAGGGGCTAGCACCGGAATATCTATGTTCTAAATTTACAAACCGCGAATCTGTTTATAGTTTAAGAGACTCTGAAAGAAAGCTTAATGTTCCGTTTCCGCGGACAAATTATTATAGAAACAGCTTCAGCTATAGAGGTGCTACTGTCTGGAATAGCTTACCCCTCAAAGCGAGACAAGCAGAGTCTCTTGGGCTTTTCAAAAATCTGATTAAAGACATATTTTGTAATTTAGATTTTAGCATTGTTTGTAATCTTAGCTGATGATTTTACCGTGCATAAATAATAAAATATCATATCATATCATATCAACTCGTCCTCTTGAGTGTAAACGGCAAAACCAATCCAGTACTAAAACGTTCCGAATTCGTCACGAATCCGGAACAATTTCTTCTAATGTATACCTATAGTGTTAGTGTTTAGTTAACATGGTCTTGAAATCCAAAGAAAAAAATAATAATTGATTTTTGGTCATAAAAGGACTTTAAAGTTTACCCTTTAAAACTTAAAATTCCAAAATTTGAGATTTTTCGATTAAAATTGACGTTTTTTGCAAGTCTTAGTCGTTCGGCTCGTTTGCCTTAGAAATGGTATTTTGAATCGTCCGCCCAAAAGGATACTTGACATGCATTAGCTCTGACATAATTTTGGTGATAAGAACTATAGCGAAACATTGCTGAGAGTGTGGATGGAGAGAAGTCGGAGAAGGAAAGAAGAGGTCGTTGTTGTCTTGCGTTACTGGAGCGCCGAACCAGCAGGCTGGAAAAATTCAAACTAAACAAAAGTAAAAGCCCGGGCAATTGGCTTCAACATTTGTTTCATTTGTAGCTCAGTCGGTAGAGCAGCGGTGATCAAACCAGAAGGTAGTGGGTTCAATTCCCACTCTGGTCAGAGTTTTTCTCTGTCCTTGTGTGGGCCCATTTCCATTAGTAGGGCTAACGCTTACATGGTTCATATGGGGTAGAAACCTAGCACTTCACATTACACTCAAATCAGTTCAGTATTGTCGAATACGATTCGAACCTCTTCAGCTCCATGCCCATGATATCAAAGTTCTTACAATTGTTTAGGTAGAATGCTATGGTTTATTGAGTTAAATGCTTTTTTAATTTCCTGAAAAGTGACAGTAAAATACAGTAGTTTAATTTGATTCACATTGTCTACATTTTCAAGTCATTCATCTCACATTTCGATGGTAGCAATTTTCAGCGTGATGGAATGCTTCGGATGGAATCACGTAAGAATCGCCATTTGGATTTTAACACCATACCGTTTTCCGTCAGGTATCTGTATATGTGACGAAAAACCTTATTTTCAAATATTTTGCTCACTGCTGGTAATGTGGAACAGGGACAGCCGGCTAGCTCGTTGCCGTCGGTCTCTAGTTTTAAAAATAATAATTTTAAAACAACTATTCTACAAGTGCGCGCTGGATATGGAGTGATAGCGCCGAGTCGGTTAGAATCATTTTATATCCATAAAGCCCGAGTAGAATAATTGTTTTTTAAAAACTCCAGGATAAATAAGTCTTCCATGTAGTGTCAACTAAAGCATCGCTTTCTGCCTTGGTCAATTCCGGTCTAAAACGGCTTTTGTCGGCCATTTTTTCCCAGAACTGCAAAAATGTTTTCAGCTCGCTTTATTACTGACGCGTTCCTTGACCATATAAGGTACAGCAGGTATATGAACAGATAGCCTGTGTGCCGCGAGCCAGTGAAAATGCTGAAAATCTGATATCCGTATTTCAGTTTTTAATAATGAACTATATTCGCACTCCATGATATTTGCTCCACATCCACTCTGTATGCAAAGTACGCCCGTCATTCTGTATCTTTTCCACTTTCTTTGCGATATTCTTCAACTTCAAAAGGTCTCTTACAAATTGTACAGCTCTCATGCAAGACCTTTTGCCAGACTTTTAACCCATTCAAAATACTAAACCGCCACAATATTCAACCAGTGTTCAAAAGCCGCAAAATCGGTGAA
>JALIRR010004705.1:5000-33906 GCA_023091755.1 Montipora sp. Colony 1 RG-2022
AGACAATATTTCCTGTTTCGTGTGAGATCGCTTTGGCTAGGGCGCTTGTCTTCTTTTTGCCTTTGACTCATTTTTCCGTGGGATGCCGTAGGCAGCCACGCTAACAATTTGGGTCCATTCCTTTTTTTTATTCTTCGTCGTAGTCATCGTGGTCACGTGTTATATTCCCGTATCCCGCGAGGTGTATTTTAGCAACCCGAAAAGACTTTACAGACCCGCGACTTGAACTCGGGCTCTCGAGCGATGTCACAGCGCCATCAAGGCGTTCATCGACAATTGCTGGAAAGTTGAAGCTTTATTCCGTATTCTTTATTTGGTTTGGAATCCTTTCTGCGCGCGATGATTGACACAGTAACCTCACATCTGAAAGTATTTGATAAAGTGAACGGATGATTTTTCTTTGAGAACACCAAGCTTTAAAGGCAAGGAGAATTTTCTACGTTATTTCTAGATCTTGCTTCGTTCTTGTGTTCCACTGTGAACATTACTGCATAGAAAGAATGCATTTTGTGAATCGAACCATTGTTCAAACGGCCATTGTACTAAGCATTTATCAATCGAATGAGTGTCCAATTTGGCCATTTAACACCCATTTAATATTAGAAAGCTTCGTTTGGGAATTCCAACACCATTCTACCCAAAAAAGCAATCAAAACCCTGAAAAGAACTTTAGGAAAACGCCTTTAATAACCAAATACAAAAAGAAATCAAGTAAAGAAAAAGAAGTTATATATATATATGTGTATATAATATGACTGGATTTACAAAACGTAACCTACTAATATGCGGGAACAACTTAGCACTTTGAGAAGCAGAACAAAATTATTGCTTTTCACAGCTGATTCCAGCTAGCAACAAGCATTGACCCCTTCATACTTAACAATGCCACTCGTGTTTAACTCCAGATTATATTTTGGTGGTCCTCTTGGGACCTTAAGGGTTAAACTAAGATATTGTTCTTGCCCGAAAGTCATATATAAAAGATGGGATTTGGGTCATTTTACAGTTGTAGGCACAGTGGTCCCACCATGATGCTTGAAGTGGGATAAACTGGAGAGGCTTGTAGCGGAGGGAAGGCCCTTCCGAGATATATAGTTTACGTCATAGAAAGTGCGGCGTACGGGGTTTTATGCACGAGTTGTTTGTGGCAAAAACCCGAACGAGCGAGGAACGAGCGAGTGAGGGTTTTTGACACAAACAACGAGTGAATAAAACCCCGTACAAAGCACTTTCTATGTCGTAAACTGTTTATTACACATAACATGAGAATTTTCATTAAAATAGTTTTCTGAACGCGAATTAGAAACAAAAATTCACTAACAATAGAACCAAATGCAAATTTAATTTAATTCAATAACAAACTACGATTTGCACGATTTGCACGATTTGCACGAGATGCACGAGTGATTGGCATGGAAACGCCTTTACGCTATCGTTGATTGGTTATACTTCCACATGTGAAATAGCTGTACGCCATTCTGATTGGCTGTATAGGCCTTTTTCACATGTGAAAATAAAGCGTATAGATTTGTACAAATGAGCTTTATGGAATAAAATTCTCATGTTATGTGTAATAAAGCCTATTTTCTGCTTCGCGACCTTTCCTTCTATGACGTGCGAGTGACGTCGTGACTAGAATGGATACTCCAAAATAAGGTGAGACACTTGGTTTTGTGTATATAAAATGTCAAAAGAACTTACTAAAGTTTCACTATGGTGTCACCAGAAAAATTTATGAAAAAGCTAACCATTTCGAATCAGCACTCAAAGTGTCCATAAGGTAAAAATGTTTATTTTGCTATTTGAAAGTCCATATTAAAAAATGAACTTTGGCGAAATAATTTTTCGATTCGAACGAGAGGCGAATTTTCTACGGTTTTTTAAATCCTACTTTTATTTGGTACACCCTTCCGCTGGTCAGAACTTCACGGGCACGCCGTGACGTAGATTCAGGAATGCTTGTTGGCGTGGGTCCTCTGTTTCTTACTGATCAACGCAAAGGTATCACTCTGCGATCGTTTTTGGTATTTTCCAATAAATAAAAAATCTATCATGTCTGCGTCTATCATCGAGGAAAGTGCCTCTGAATCCGGAACTGAAGAAACTGCGGATTTTAAAAAAGAATTTGAGACAACTAGTTGCGGTCTCGACAAGTCAGCCAGCGCTAGCACTGAAACCTAGAACTACATGGAATCCTATGTGGAAGAACCATTAGCAGACGAGGAATGGCTACAAAATTACAGAAAAGAACAAGAGGATAAGTAAGGTCTCGCGAGGGAATTAAATCAACGCTTATGTCTGTTCCTGTAAGCGGAGATCTAACCCGAAGGTCGAGGGTTCAATTCCCACCCTGGTCAGAGTTTTTCTCTGTCCTTGTGTGGGCCCATTTCCATCAGTAGGGCTAACGCTCACATGGTTCATATGGGATAGAAAATCTAGCACTACACATTACACTCAATACTGGAAGTCATCCTCTTTGAAGTGAATATAGCACAGTGACGAAGTTTTACCAGGCTTCCAGTTCTTTCTTTTCGCCAAGACAGAATCTACGACCTTATTTTCCTTCTTTTTTGATCTATTGCATTTTCTGAGTCGAAAAAAGGATTCCTGTGCATACTTTTTCTTTTTTCAAAATCAGCAGTATTGTATCATCGAGCGGTAACGCATCTTTCACGTCAACGCTCAAATCCTCATGTTCTCTAATCACGTGTTCCTGAATCTACGTCAGAAGTTGAGCGAGTGGTGTGCCAAAATGGCGGGCAATTTGAACGCTATTAGGAAACCGCAGAAAATTCGCCCGTCGTTAGAATTGAAAAACTGTTTCTCAAAAGTTAATTTTTCAATATGGACTTTCAAAATTAAAAAAATACGTATGGGCACTTTAACCCTGATCACTAGAGATCAGTGCCTAATCCAGCAGTTACTCCCTGCCTAAACAGAGCGTTGTTTGTCTGCCAAAGCGGGTTAACAATTTGGTTGTCAGGTATTGCCACATAACATCACCAAATGTTCCACCTGTATATGTGTCACGGACAGTCTCACCTTATTTTGGAGTATCCATTCCAGTCATAACCATGACGATGGCGTGGTTGACGCAATCTTGTTTTGATTTTTAACAAGGACTGGATACAACCTATTCAAACTTACCGCTGACCGGCCAGTCGCAACTATAATGGACAGACGGCATGTATGTGGAGAGCTTGGAGTTTCGTAAAGGTCTATAGAAGTGTCAAACACCAAAAACAAGCAAAGTTATGCTTTTTGCAACAAAAATATAGATAACATTGGCCGAAAATACTAAATTATGCTAGCAATTCTTTTTGAGAAAAATTGTTAATTAAAAAATGATGCTCGGTAAGCCAAATTATGCCGAAAATATGCTGGAATAATTGGGAAAGGCCTAGCGGCGGGTTCGAGTAACAAAAGGATGCTGGACGTAAGTAGGGTTTTCAGGGGCACCCAACGAAGGTGTTACGCAATGAAAATTCATACTCTTTCGCTGGGAAACTGGAGGAGAACTCGTGCACGAGAAGCTTACTGCTGGTTCAACTTGTCGCATATTGAGAAAAAATGCCGGTTTTGACCGGTTTGGCGAGTGGTTTAGATGCACAAGGTTCTTTGCTGGCTGAGAAACAGTTACGCAGGTTACTCCACACAGCCGGCACCGAAGTGCAAGACATCTTCTTTTATACAGTCACCGAGACCGGGAAAGATTACAAAACCGCCAAGGAGAAATAACATGAGTACTTTAAAGAACATTTCTTACAACCCTCATACTTTCCGAAAAGAGAAGCAGCAAGAAGGTGAGTCTCTTAGCCAGTCTGCAACCCGCCTTCGCCAGCTAGCAGCTCTTTTTGACTTTCCGTTCGAAAATACTGACGATTTCATCCGAGATCAGATCATTGAAAATTGTGCTTCTCAGAAATTACGTACGAAACTCCTCGTTGAAGCAAATTTAACTCTTGCCCTTACGCTGGCACTAGCACAAGCAATGGAAGCATCGACCTGAGACGCAATCACGCCAGATCTCAAACGATAATTATAATTATTCTAGCGTTTATTCAGTCAAGCAAACGAGTCACTGGCAGTCCAGAGGTAGAAAGAGACAAAATCAAGGAAGTTCTCACCCGAAGAGGCCACAAACTCCCTCACCCCGCTGCGGCATCAAAGGTGACGCAAGTCATGAATGCCGATGCGCACGCGACGTGACAAATGTCACAAGCTCGGTCATTTTGCTTCTCTGTCTCGTTCCATAAATATAAATATTGCTAGTGCTAATCACCCTTACTTGCAGTCGAAGACTGAATTGCGAAGGGCGCGGCTCACGACATCGGGCTGAAAGCATACAAAGGCGCCTCTGGCTGCCGCTATACAGTCCATGTTTGATGTCGGAGCACAGCACCACAGCTAGATGTCAATTAGCTGTGAGTCGATTTTGATGAGGGAGGAAAACCGGAGTACCCGGAGAAAAACCCTCGAGTCAGATTGAGATCGACTGAAACTCAGCCCACATGCTGGCCAAGGCCAGAATTGAACCCCGGCTCGCAGTGGTGGGAGGCCCGATAGATAACCACTAAGCCACCCTGACTCCCATGTAAACCGTAGACCGAAGGCGGCACACATCCAACCCTTACCACCCGGCGTTTTTCAGGCAAAAAGTCCAGTGTACATTACCGTCCACGATCTCGCTGCAGAAACGGTGCATGATACCAGCGATGATCGTTGCACTGATGAATATGCATACCCTCTTGTTACCCTCTTGACGGTCCAAGCAAAATCACAGTCTTGATTAACGGTGTTAAACTGGACCTTGTTATTTACTCTGGAGCTTCTTGCAACACTATAAACACCGAGATTTCTGGGCAGCAAGAAGAAATTGCCACTCCCTTTAAGCACTGTCGCCGTCTCATTCATCCGTGTGGGTCTCCTCCCATCCCGTGTCATCACCTCGTGTCCGCACCAGTCCCCATAGAAGGCCAAGAGCCTATTAGAGCTGACTTTCTTGTTGTCCCTGGTAACTTATCCCCACTTTTAGGCAAACACAGCGGAGAAGCTACTTTAGGCGTACTTTCCGTCGGTGTGGATCATCTCTCTAGCGACCCAAATAGCAAACGTCGGTCCCAGAGAAACTTCTTGCAAAGTACCACGGCCTCAGCGAATCGGTTGTCGGAATCGGTTGTATGAAAAACAATCAAGTTACGCTTCACATTGACAAAACTGTCCCGCCGGTTGCACGCAAGCACGACCGAACGTCATTTCACATGCACGATAAGGTAGCTACTGAAACGCAGACGTTAGAGCAGGGAGGTATTATTGAGAGAGTCTCTGGTCCCACCGAGTGGGTATCCAGAATCGTCACGCCACCCAAACCCAAAAGTCCGGAAGAAATAAGACTGCGCGTTGACGTGAGGGACGCAAATCGCGCCATCTTGAGAACGAGACACATCATCCAAACTATCGACGAGCTAACGGCAGACCTTAATGGCACCACGGTTTTCAGCAAGCTCGATCTAAGATCCAGGTACCCTCAGCTAGAGCTGAATCCATCATGCAGATACATGAACACATTTTCCACACACATGGGATTATACTAATACAAGCGGCTCAGTTTCGGCATCAACTCACCAGCCGAGACTTTTCAGCACACCAACCAGACGCTAACAGCTGTAGTGTTTGGCAGAAACCAGGAAGAGCACGACGCTTCACTCGACCAAACGCTCCGCAGACTTTGTGAATCTGGTTTGACCGTAAATCCAAAGAAGTGTGAGTTCAGTAAGTCTAGCATAGAGTTATTTGGGTACAGTGTCTCTGCGGATGGTCTCTCCCCCGCCCCTGAGAAAGTCCGAGAGTTTGAAGACGCAGCTGAACCTCGGAATCCAACTGAGCTTTGTTCATTTCTTGGTATGGCACAGTACCGTGCCCGGTTCATCCCGAACTTTGCGACAATCACTGGACTCCTTCGCAACCTCACACGAAAAGACACGTCTTGGAAATGGGACCGCCTGCAGATCGATGCGCTCATCAAAGTGAAGACTGCTATCTCCGCCGCTACCGTTGTAACGCACTTGTCACCGCATGAGGACACCAAGATAATCGTAGATGGAAGTCATGTTGGCGTTGCCGGCATCTTAGTTCAAGACGACAAGCCTATAGCGTATGGTAGTCGTGCACTAAGGGATGCTGAGACCAATCTGAGCGCGAGGCCCCGTCAATTATATGGGCCTGCGAACATTTTGACATCTATGAACGCAGTGTTTCATTCACGGTAGTCACTGATCACAAACCATTGGTACACATCTGGAACACGCACAATCCGCCGTTGCGAATTGCACGATGATCACTCAGATTACAGCCCTATGATTTAATAATAGAATATCCCCCCGGAAGAGACAACCCTGCGGACTATATGTTGAGACATCCGATTACAAAGAACACCCGATCAAGTCGAGAAGAGAAGATTGCTGAAGAGTACGTTGACTTTGTTGCCCATACATCAGTACCGAACGCAATTACACTTAAGGCGTTGCAAGCCGCGACTGCAGAAGACAAAGTACTACAAACCGTTCTTCAACTATGCACCATCGGACGGTGGCATGGTGTTCACGAGCATGAGGTTAATGAGAACGTACTACGGCAATTTCAGAAGAGCTTATTGTAAATCGTCTAGGAAACGTGCTGCTCAAGTGCACTCGAATGTAAAACCTGCCTCGCTACAAGACAGAGCGTTCCTGCTGGCTCATGAGGGCCATCAAGACCAAAGCGTTCATCAGGAGCAACGTCTGGTTTCCGGGCATCGACACAGCTGTTGAAGACGCTGTAAGACGCTGTGTACCCTGTCAAGCTAACACCAACACCGTATAAAGTAACAGTGTGGAAGAATTTGAAGAATGTTATTACGAAAAAGGACGAAAAAGGGCAGTGAGTCAGGAGCCCATGACCAGGAACGATCAACAACTCTATTTTCCTGTCACAGCGTTTTCACAGACCGATTTATTTTTAGATTGAATTTCCCGCGAATGAGACCCCCTCAGGAGCCCGATGAAGCTAACTTGATGCCATAGCATCACCGACCCGGAAATGCCTTTGTTTTTTGCGGAAAAGGGAGTCTAAAAATAGATCGATATGTAAAAATGTCGCTCCTGGTCATGGGCTCCTGGCTGGGTTTAAATGGGGACCCTCTCAAGCTACAGCCTTTCAGAAGATGAAAGAAGATTTATCCCGAGCAGAATTTCTAGAATACTATGACAAAGAAGCTGTGACAAATGTTATTACTGATGCGAGCGCTGTGGGGTTAGGCGCTGTTCTTGCCCAAAACAAGGAGGTGAATTTAGAGTGATTATGTATGCTAGTCGAAGCCTTACTGACGTTGAACGCAGATACAGCCAAACTGAGCGAGATGCACTAGCCATCCTATCGGCCTGCCAGCGCTTTCATACTTACCTGTAGGGAATCAAGTTTCACCCTGTAACAGATCACAAACCGTTGGAAGTTCTGTACTCCAAGAAGTCAAAACCCCGAACGCGCATTGAACGTTGGGTACTGCGCATGCAAAAATTTGATTACACCATCAAATACATGCCAGGCAGCGAAAACATTGCAGATGCTTATCCAGATTGATTTGTCGAGACCACCAGCAAGGGGGTAGGATAGAGAACGTTGCGAGGGAGTATGTGCGATTCGTAGCCCAGACAGCGACTCCAAAAGCCATGACGACATGGGAGGTGGAAGAGTATTCACATCAAGATAAGGAGCTCTCTGAGGTCAGACAGAGCATTCGTGTTGGTGACTAGAATTACCAAAGAAACAGTTCCATATTTTTCAGTGAAGAGCAGAACTGTGTACCATGGTCAAAGTAGTTCTGCGTGGGACCTGCATTGTACAAGAGGGACACGTGGCGATAGTTGCCACGAAATTAAGGTTACGAACGAAAGTTTGGTGGCCTGAAATGGAGTAAGATGCAGAAGGCTACGTGCAGTCCTGCCACGGATGTCAATTAGTTGGACAACCTACTTCACCAGAGCATTTGATGCCCACTGAGCTACCGCAGAGAAAATGGCAGGAATTGTCTTTTGACCTTTTGGGGCCGATGCCACATGGGGAGTACCTTTTGGTCGTTGTTCATTATTACACCAGATACTATAAAGTAGAAATCTTGACATCAGTTGTCGCGTCCCAGATCATCTTGCGTCTTGAGAGAAGTACCTTGTTGATCATGAAATCCTACACCGTAAAGTTACTCCACTATGGGCCCAAGCCAACCAATGGCGAGGTAGAGCGGCAAAACTGGAGTTTGCTAGAGAGAATTATGAAAATCGCACAAGCAGAAGGTAAAGATTGGAGGAAAGAGCTCGTTTATACTACCTCGCAACCTACAGAACAACGCCAAACAGTGTTACCGGAGTCTGCCCGGCAGAGTCGTTGTTTGGCCGAAGAATACGCACAAAGCTGGCAGAATTGTGCGAGAGAGCAGTAAATGATAAGGAGCTACGAGACCGTGACTGGGAAAAGAAGAGTGAGGAGAAGATTTATGCAGACACAAGGAGAGGTGCTCAACCCTGCGATCTCCAAGTTGGAGACCACGTGCTCCTAAAGCAGAAAAAGTCGAACAAGCTGTCAACCAATTTTCAGCCTGAACTTTATGAGATCGTTAAGAAAAAGGGTAATGGTCCCCGCAACGGAGTCAAAACGTTTAATACTATAGGAACGTCACAGAAGTAAAGAAATTCAACACAAGAGAAGCGCAAAATGATAAAAGTGGTGATCATCAAGAAGAGCCACCGGTGGATCATCATGACATGGACGGAAGACCGCAACGAAACAGACACCCCCCGGATCGCTACGGCAAAGGGAGCAACAGTGAACGTGCTCATGGAGATTGAAATATGTTGTCGTTTCAAAGAAAAAAACAATAGTATTATCTGAAACATTTCTTGAATCTCAAGGATGTTTTTTTGGCTATGAGACTGACTTCGACTGACTGATTCGAATTCAGCGTTTGGGTTGAGTTTGACCTGCACTAAGGAACATGCTTCATATCCTGCAAAGAAAAGTTGTGTTTTAAGCTTAAATCTGGCTTGAATGCGGTTGTAATTTATTGTCAAGCACAGATACAACACCGCCCAACGTGAAGATGGATCCAAGGTAACACGAAATATTTCTAAATAGTTATATGGCATTCCACGATCGCCCATTCGAGATATCGGCACTCCCCACTTGGGTCGTAACGATACCCCACCCGTCACGAACAAGACGTCCTCATCAATAGGCCTAATTCACGATAGCCGCCATCTTGGTTTTCAAATTGTCATGCAAATTAGCCATGTGTTATGCTGGGGGCACATATTAGAAAAAAGGCAAATTGCGAAAAACCGGATCGTCGAAATGTTGAAATAACATTGCTACAAGTACATTTTAGAATTTAGAATTAAGTGCCTTTTACAATAATTTTGTCTTTTGATTGCCTTTGACATTTTGACTTGCTACTTCATTATCTGCTCATTTTTCCCTAAAAACATTGACGTAACGTGTGTAATCATTCTATTTTACTACTTAGGTAGTAATGAACGTGAAACAAATCATCTGTGTGGCTAAGATGTTCGTTATAACATCTCGAACTTGTATTGTTTGCCCCCTCAGAAGTGTGTAGCTAATTTGCATAATAGAAGTCTAGTGTGTATCAGTTTCTAATCGACTAAACAACGGCCGTTTTAGTGTTCTTGTAGCATACCAGTGAACATTACAGGGGCGGATCCAGAAAATTCAGACAGAGGGGGAGGGGTCCGAAGAACTTGTGGGAGAGTGCGAGCTTCTCCGTGCGCACACCAGCTAACAAACAAGCCCGAGGACTCTGGGTACGAGAGTGGATGATGACCATGCCCTCGTGGGCTATTTACAGGCTGATATAAATGCTTCAATATAATTAGCGATGATAAGATTATAAGGCTCATCCTCAGTTTGACTATTGATTGATGTTATAGCTAAAAAAATCGAGCATTTTCCCGATTCTGAAGAATAGCTGCAGATGATCATAGTAAGCCATTATAAGCTAACCTGCAGTCACTTGATTAGAGTTTGCGCCTCGTGTCGTCTTTTATATTAGCCCTGTTCTGTCTTCGTTTCGCTTGAAACCAGGTAGCATAATTTTGATTAAGGAAGCATAGTGTAGAGAAACTAGCACAACTGCGGCAAAATTTCCAAAAATTCTGAGCACAGCATAATTTGCCCTTTTTACGAGTACAATCGACAAAAGCCAAGACGTAAGTTGGAATAGTCACTTCCATTCCGTTGTTGAGTGCTTTTGTAAAGCATCCATAGCCCGGCAAACTGCTTCCTGTACATTTAAATGTCGGTCAGTTAAGATTGTTCAGTGCCCGAGTGACGCACCCTTCCTCTCTTAAATGAGTCCTAGTCGCAAATTAAAGCGAACAGCTCGTCGTTGATACAGACTGTGCCTCCAAGCTGAGCTGGGAGGGAAGGAAATGTACATGATGCTGAAAAACTGAGTGAAAAGAATGCGGTAAGTAATAATTTATGCTTTTAATTTGTTGTTTGAGGGCAATTTCATTTGGACAAATATAATTTTACTAGAGTACGGATGCTGTAGTTAAATATTTGTGTTAACTGGAATCATCTCTAAGTAAATCCTTTCATAAGCCTTTACTGACCCGTTACTCAAAAACACTAAAACATACAGCTCCATAACATACCGTGCCCAAGGAAGGCCACACAAAATTCATTGAAGGGGGAACAGAGTTTTCAGTTGCATGGTCGGATTTTGGCCGCTTGATGTCGAGAGTGATGTAGAAAGTCTGTGATTCGTAAACGAAATCAATACCGTACAACACAATGAGATGCTTTCCTTAGTTTGTAGATGATACAACATCCATTCCCTGTTACGTTGTTCCTCGCGATGACAAAAAAATCCTCGATCGCTCCAAATGAACAAAAGCGAATGGTAGATATTCCGCAATTTTTCGTGGCATCATGAATTCCACGTTCATTTTTCTCACACTATCACCTTTATGATTATGATATTAACTTAACATTTTCCAACTCTACAAAGGCATATATTGTTTGAGGGCGGAACGTAAAAGTATCCGAGTTAAACCTTCATACACTAAAAATCGGCGGGAGGTGCAGTGGCCTCATGGTTAGTGCGCTCGACTCCGGATCGAGTGGTCCGGCTTCGGGTCCTGGCCGGGGACATTGTGTTGTGTTCTTGGGCAAGACACTTTACTCTCACGGTGCCTCTCTCCACCCAGGTGTATAAATGGGTACCGGCGAATTTAATGCCGGGGGTAACCCTGCGATGGACTGGCATCCCGTCCAGGGGGGAGTAGAAATACTCCTGGTCGCTTCATGCTACAGAAACCGGAGATAAGCGCCGGCCTGATGGGCCTTCTAGGCTCGTAAGCAGACTTTACCTTTACCTACACTAAAAATCGACATTCTCTCCAAGACCTACCGCGCAAAACAGCGCCTTTCAACTACTCTCTGAAAACTTAGTATGGCAGGTACAGCAAAAGTGTCAAATCGAAGTTTAATGAATGGATTAATTGGAATGGAGTGAGTGAACGAGTGCCATCTCACTGCCTTGATTGCATGGCATGACTACGTCATCTTTGAGCTAAGAAGCGCCTTGTTTTCGAGCTTTTGATCACAGGGGCGTTGCGAGAGTTAATTTTACATGACACTTTGCCAAGGCTTGGTCCAATGAAGTAAACTAAATCAATGAAATGTATTTGCTTACGTCTATCGAGTCCATCGCCATCAGATAAACACTGGCTTTTTTTTCAAGCGGTTTTTTTTTGCGCGATATGAAAATTAATGGGAAGGATTTAAAAAAAAAAACCCTTTCTGGCTTGCTGGTTTGTTGGCCGATTATTTCCTTGGCTGAGAGATTGTCCTCAAAATTTCATATTTGCCTTCTCGGCCAAATATTCATTTTTCGGATTATCTCTTGGCAGCCTGGTTTTCACTGGGGACGCAAGCACAAGCATAAGTGGTTTATACTAGTGAAAAGTAACTTCGACATAAGCATTAAAAATCAACCACGCCATCCGCCATTTTGTTCAAATGCTCAGGAGCGGGGAATCTGCAACGAGTGCTTCACTTGACAAGATGTAGCAAATTTTCTTGTGCTTATTGCTGCGTTTCCAAGCGAACGCAAGCATAAGCGCAAGCACAAGGAAAAGGAAAAAGTTTGATCCTTATGCCTGTGCTTACGTCAACCCAGTTTTCATGGTGAAATAAGCGCTCTTATGCTTTGCGCTTTTGCTTGCGTCGCTAGTGAAAACCAGGCTTATCAGCCGACAAACCAGCCGCCTGAAGGGGTCTGAACAGGTTAAAAATATTTGGTTTTAACTGATTGCACAGCGTTAAAGAGCAAAGTCTTCCAACTGCGGAGGCAGGTTTCTTTAAAACATAAATGTTTAATAGTCCTGAGTCTAACAGTTTTTTTTATCAGACAAACCATTAAGTTTTCCATAAATGCAATTTTAGAGATGAAAACGTCCAAGTGCTGGAAAAGTAAAACCGGAACTATCGTCAAAATTATAAGATATTGCCATCAAACCATCTTTTATACAGACAACGCTTTTTCGCAAGTTTCCATTCAATTCAGTTCTAAATGTCTCAGCTTATCTCGAGCTGTTCGGCGATCTAGCTGATCGCCACATCAGTACGTAACACTTCTCCACAAGGAACCACAGCAGGAAAACGAATGCCAATAGAATAAGAAAAGGAAGAGCAATAATCCAGAGCAAAATAAGACAAATTACGCATGGAACAGATTTTCCTTTTGGAGAGTACCACATGTCCGGAGCACAAATTCCTTTTGACTTCTCCTCTTCATTTGCATCTTGGACTTCACCTTCCTTGTGATAAACAGAAACACAGACAATTAAAACCCCTTGAGCGACAAGTTATTATTAACTTCTCCCTACAGTTTCAATACACTGTCAGGAAAGACAGGTAATGAGAATTATGGAAATTATAAAACTAGGGGATATCGATTGGATATAACACCAAATTCTCACGACTATCCAACAAAGAAACATATGGTAATCAGTAAGGACATAAGATCTTTGGAATAAAGGAGTTACACTGTAACTAGAGGTTTTACCTGGATATCTTGTATTTTTTTTCATTATTTGCAGTAATCTACAGTTAAGGACGCCAGGACAAAAAATGTTCATTTTGGAATTGAGTATATCCACTAGTTAGTAATATCCATGTCTAATCCATTCTGTTATTCACAAAATGTGAAGCTAAGAGTTCTTTGCTTAACGCTTGCAAGTGTCACAAATTATCCGTTCTGACGAGAAATAAATTGTTCACCTTCAGGGTGCGTAGTTGATTTGGTTTGCACGGCCAGGTTCCTACGCCAATTGAACCAAAATGCCTGGTTTCTAGGGCAACAGATCTTGAGACTCGCAGCCTTCAATTTCCTCTTTGCAGACCAGTAAAGCGAATGTGTAGATATATTATCGATGGAGTGTTGGTTGGAATCTGTAGGCGACCGAAGCAATTCTGGAGGAGAAAAGGCCATTTTATTTGCAGCCTCGCTGCTGCACGGCGGGCTAGAGTCTCCAACCTTGGGAATATTTATGTAGAGGAAGAAGTCATACTTCTTTTGTAAATTTACCTACAAAAGGGCAATGCTTTTCTCCATACAAATCCTTATAGCTTCGTTACATAACTATTATATCTTGTTTAATTTTTCGCATTATGCAACTCTTGAAAGAAAGCTGGGACATTAGCCGAAATGACTAGGAAACTAGGGCAGGTTTCCAAAAGAAACTGGTCCTTGTGACCAGGCTCCAGTGGCGAAGCGGGACAGGCCGCTCAAATTTAGGTTTTCCCTACATCAAAACTTTCGATGAATTTATGTCACAATAAAAAAATGGCAGTTATAAGTAATAATTTGTTTTCATGAATTCTTCAAATATCTTGTAGTGGGCTCGACGAAAGTGATGAGAATTGTCTTCATTGCCACTGTAATTTTGATATTCTACGTTGGGTCGATAATTTGGGTAATGCACCTGTCAATGTTTTGTCCCAGGATGGGTGGCGGGCTACCCACGGTAATTTGACATAGTGTAGTATCTTGATCTTTTTTTAAAAGCAAAGGTCGTTGCATTAAATTCACCAATCAGTGATCTCTCTTTGGCGTTTTTAATATAAGACAAAATATTTTGTCTATCACATTCTAAAAGAAATATTCCGACAGAACCATATTTATAGCGGAGCTCCGCGCGCCGAAGGCGTGCACGCGGTGCACCATGGTTAAGAAAATATGAGAGAAATTTTGGTTTTAGATATAACGTCATCATACGACCGTCTCTCCGTACGTCCACCCCTGCATGCATGCCAATGTGACAAGTATCACGTGATTATATCCCAGGCTCGAGTTTAGAGCTAATCGAAAGCTGCTTCTTTTTTAAGATGACCGCTGACCAGGTACTGGTTTTCGATTAGATCGCATGCTAGGTTAACTTCTTGTAATCAGGACACCTAAACATAAACGAAGCTCGACGCGGCTACACGGCCATACTACGTCAATTTTCCTGTTCAGGTGGAAAACGGTTTGGAAAATATTTTTTTCCTGCATTTTGCTCCGGTTTCACTTCGCATGTGCTAAAACCAGGAACACCGGAACACCCAAAATACTACTACTAATAATAATAATAATCAAAGAGCTGTAACCTGAATGTGACGAAGCAGCAGCACTGTATGCAAAAAGAATGCAAAACATCAGGGTCTACAGCAAATACAAACCCGATGGGAGGAGAAACCATTGCACGGTAGGTATACCCTTCGCGGATTAAAGAAGCTGATGTTGATATGAAAGCAACAAACCAATGGTTTAAGTCTTCTGGTCTCAAGACCGAAACAGAAGGACTCATTATAGCTGCACAAGACCAGACCCTCCCTACAAAAGCATACCATCATCACATCATTAAGGATGGCACAGATCCATAATCCCGCATTTGCAACAAATATCAGGAAACTGTCGACCATGTTGTCTCGGGCTGCCCAGAACTAGCAAAAACAGAAAACAGACACCGGTACAACAATGTGGCAACCTATGTACATTGGAACATCCAGCGAATGCATTTTGTAGCCTTTGAAAGCCATTCATTTGAAATGCTGGAGGGGGTGGAAAACAGAGTATGCATAGTTCACTTTAGAGAGGACTAAGCTCTCTGCCTGGTTTTTCCTCACATGAAAAGGGGCTAGATTTTTAAGCCTGCGCAGTATTGGCAGTGTCCCGTACGATGAACATAACACATGGTCTACATGCGTCTTCCGCGCCAGATGCTGGTCCAAGTATACACCTAGTAGCTTTGTGCAGGAAATTAGCTTTAGTCGAGTATCGCCACAAGCGACAGGAAGTTTTCGTTCTTCTGAACTGTGATATCGCGCCATCTGTGGGGTGGAAATAAGCATCCAGTTTGCCTTTGAAGAATTCAAGGTCAGGTTGCCACACTTAAAACAGTCCCTCAGGCTTGTAAGTGCTTTATTTATGTGATCTGCTGAAGAATCGAGATCACATGGTTTCAAGTGGATGTAAAACGTCATATCGTCAGCATACTGATAACAGTCACACTGTAGCTCACTCCAGAGGTCGGCGACAAAGAGGTTGAAAATAACCGGACCCAGAATTAAGCCCTGAGGAACGCCTAATTCCACTGTTGCCGTATCTGAAGAAATGCGGTATTCCGAGTAAACGCTTAAAGGGCGTCTTGTTTTCTTTTAAACCTCATGCGATTCAAAAACAATTCATCAGATTCATTGCCTAACTGGTGACATCCACACTAAATTACACTTGAAAAACCGATATCGCACTCATTGCTTCGTGATTCGTGCGATATCGGTTTTTCGCGTGAAATTTGTATGTGTAATCAAAGGCGGCCCAGACGTTGTTTGAGATTTACATACGTGACACTAGTATTGCGTTATGTTTTGAGCCATTTAAGAGAATGTATGAAACGGTTCGAAAATCGCTCTAAATTCAACTTGCAGTAAAGGATTTAAATAAAAGAAACTTACTTTAGTCTGCTCTTGTGTTATTTTGAAGTCTTTGTGGCAGCTGAGGCGTTCTAAAGTCATTCTAAAGCCATTTTGACGATTTAATCTTTTCCAGGTTTGCTTTCCATCACTTTAATGGAAAGCAAACCTGAAGCTGAATTTTAATATATCGAAAGTGGTCTAGTACAACGGTTGGATGAAAATGAATTGCAAATTTAAACTTTAAAATTCCAATATTGAATATTTCAAGGTGTCACAAGAATGGATCCAGAAAGAAAGAAAGAATGGATCCTGAAACCAAATCTCACCAAAATAGGAATATCTAAACTCCAACTACAAGGATAGAAATTGGACTAATTGTGTACTTTTTAAAGTTTAGTGGTGTTAATTTGTTCCAACTTCTTGTTGAGTTTCGTGAGAGTGAAAAATTCTTTTACAAAAAGAGGAAAGTACCACTCACACTACAATAAAGAGGAATTTGGGATTGATTGTACAGATGTATGATGAGGGATGGTAAGAGTTGATACACTTGGATCCCAGTGGTGTAATAAAAGACAGAGCTCAGTAAGCTGCGTGTTATATAACAAAGGTGAGCTCCATATATGGCACTTAGATGTTACTTTAGGTCATCAAAAGAGCGTGTACGATTTCATTTGCTTGATTGGCTGAATGAAGCAATTACCTCAAGTTAGAGACATGAAATAAGACACACTACACTGTATAACTGTAGCGACCACAATTTCAAAATCACAGGAAGACAATAGTAAATTTAACCCTGAGTAATCTTCTTACTAACATCAAGGTTGTGATGTAATTCAACCACTTTAAAAGACTAAATAATAATAAATAATAACTTTATTTATCTCCTTTGGAAAAATATACAGTAGATTTACATATAAAATAAGCATATATCAAAATGCATGAATTCAGATTTTAAATGTACACTGTAAAAGGTTTAACTATGACTATCTTTGAATTAGTCTTGTCACTCTAGGTATAAATGAGTTCATATGTCTTTTAGTGCCTGATCTTCGTATTTTTACATTAATTTCTTGATTTGATCTAAGGCTATAGTTCCTATTGCATGTGTACTAATAAATACTTGATTAGGGTGTTCAGCAGTGTGCATGTTCTTTCAAGTTCTCATTTTGTGTACTGTGATCGTCTTTCATCTAATGATGATAGGGTTGATCTAGCAGCACCAATGATGTCCAGACTCCTGTTTTGTACTCTTTGGAGGTCATCTGCAAGTTATTGGGGAAGTCCGCCCCAAACCGGTGATGCATATTCCAAGAGAGGACAAATTTGAGAACAGTAGATAGTCAAGACGACTTCCAATGGCATACCTGCTTTTCTGTTAAGGACAACAGAAAGAGAGGGGCAGGATGCAATAAGAAAGGCCTGAAGGTCTCTTTTGTCTGCTCCCAACTGTGTGGCTTCATATACATGTATGTAGCTCAGTTCGTACAGCATTGCACTGGCATCGCAAAGGCCATGGGAACAAATTCCGTTGAAGCTGCCTGAATTTTTCAGGTGTCTATAGGAGGTAATTTCTTAAATTTTCCAGTTGCGAAAACATCTTCGACAACAATGTGCCCGCCCTAATTACACACAAAATCATTTGATGGCAGTGTACAATAATTTGATTAGCTAGAATATGCCTTCTTCAGTCACAGGCCACGCAGAGGGAGGGACTGGGGGTTCGCCCTTCCCCCACCCCCAACACTTTTCTCCCACAGTGTTGTTTTCTCCCGAACCTCTCTCCTCTTCACTCACACTTCCGTGACCCAACCAAACCTAGGGCCCACCCCAACTTTCAACCGTACTCCCCAGCCCCTGTCAGTTGGGGAAAATCACGAAATTGGTAGTACCATTTATGGTATTACCAGGATACTTCTGAGTCACTGAGGTCTGCCATAAAGTATTGTGAATACCTGAGTTGGTTGAATTTACTTTAGAACAAGTTTTACTTAAAATGGACATCCAAGGGTGGGAAAATTGACATTTGAAAACCTTCAGGAACATTTCAAATTCCCCAGGACAGCACCTGTAGTTGCAGGTCTTCCGTAAGTGAATCCTCTGAACTGAAAAACGAGCGCTGTTCCTGGACAAAGCCATAGGTGAAGTGCCTTGTCATAGCATACCAGGAGCATCATTAACTTGTTGAAATATCAAAAAGCACCCAAGCCCAAAAGAAAAGTGTATGGGACAGCGTAAACGATAAATTCATGGAATTGTGCCACAAGGCTCGAATTACTACTTCAAAAACCTTAGCACAGATAAAGGAAAAATGGAGAGGAATACTTGACAAAATGCAAAGATGCCTGTGACAACAACAACAACAACAACAACAACAGGGTCGGGTGTCAGACCATGAAAAGTTTATGCAAAGTTTATCATGGGGTCAACCAAATCATGGTTAGCTCCAATAGAGTGAATTGTACGTTTGTGAAGCAGAGCCCCTTGACTATGTCAAAGGAAACAGGCAGCAAACAAGAGAGCAGCATTGTTGAAAATAGCACAGCAATAGCTTTTGACAATTCTATAATTAGAACCCTGTTCATGGGCATGCAGAGTGTCCAACAACAAGGGGACGAATTACAGTACCCCCAAAATGTAGGGCAGGCTTCATGAGAATCTCTTCATCTTCGGGAGCCCAATAAAATCAGTTAATTGCAGCATTCTGGCATCATGAAGGCTTCCAAGAAATCCTTTGGCAACGGATAAAAACAATCCTGTAGAATCTACCACCCCTTGAAGAAGTAAGCTATAAAAATCAATGTAATTGAAATTTGTAGTCAACATGATTGACTGACGGTGCTTTAATGGGGATATGACTTCCATCAACTGCAGCAACTACATTTGAAACGTTACTCTTCATAGATAATTCTTCAATTGTTTCAACAACAGCTGCTCTTGTAGAAGAGAACTTAATGAACTCATTTGGGAAGTTCCAGAGTTCTTCTAAAAGGTCAAGGTGGCATTTAGTTATTGTAGATTTCCCTTATCCCTTACCAGACGGAGAAGAAGATGCCACACAACAAACCCGACATTGTAGTTGTTGAAAAGACCAACAAGATATGCCATATTATTGATGTAGAGTGCGCGGGTGGTTGCAGAATCGCTCTGAAGGAGAACTAAAAAGTCAACAAAAAGTTAACAAATACCGGGACTTAAGCAATTGAGATCAAAACCCTCTGGCACTTGAAGAAAGTTGTAATCACCCCGATTGTCATAGGGGAAAGAAGACTATTTGGCAGATATCCACGCTGGGCTTATTAGGCCCATACGATGCAGAAGACCATTCTTTTTCAGTCAGTACGGATCCTAAGAACAGTTGTGGAATGCTAAGACAGGTTTATGCTGCTTGTACCAGAACCTCCAGCAGAACATTGCTGCAATAGTTGTAAATAATAAATGAAAACCCATGGTATCAACAAAGGCCACTCTCTGCAGTAATGGAGAATGAAAATGCAAAAATTCTTTGGGATGTACCTTTTCAACTTCAGAAGGCACCAAAAAATGGGGCAAATAAAATAGACATGGCAGTCTACGACAAACAGACTAATAATTGGACACCACTGGAAGGCACTATCTGCCATGTTGGCACAATTCCGGACAAAACTGCTAAGAAACAGAAAAATTACACAGAGCTTCGTGCAGGCATCAAACAACTGTATAAAAGCCTAAGCATTAAACAAATCAACATTGTTTTTGACTTTCTCGGTGGCTACCTTGAGGAGCTAAGGAAAGGACTAAGCTCAAAAACGAACACTGACAAGGAGCTGTCCTTCCTTATTGAACGCTGTCAGAAATGGATTATCTGCCAGAATGCAAATATAGTTAAGAAGTTCTATAAATATGTATAAACTGTTTGAATGTAAAGAAAATGATGAAGTGTAACTCGATCATCATGACTGCAATTCAAGTTATTTAAATGATTCACGAAAACAAAAATGAAATCTTACATAATAATAAATTATAATAAAATAATTGAAAATAGTCAATATTAAATGTACATGAAATGAATGTATATTTGACAGCGGGTCTAATTAAAACACAGGTCACTCATTGCAGGTCATTGTTTTACCTTTTGAAAAGTAAACCAAACCCTTTATTACGCTAACACTAGGTGTAAGGTTGGTTTTTAGGCCTAGGGTTAGCCTAGTTGAGGGTTTTGGGTTACTTTCAAAAAGGTAAAACAATGACCTGCAATGAGTAACCTGTGGAACGAGACCTGTGTTTAAGACCCGCCGTATATTAATTGAGCCCAACAAATTGACCTTCTCCCAACTGTGTGGTTTCATATATCAGTTGGCAGAGCATAGCATCAGCATTGTAGAGATCATGGGTTTGAATCCAGTTGCAGCCACCTGAAATTTTCAGGTGTCTATAACACACAATAATAATATTATTGCTAAATTGTTCAGCTAAATGCAAAGATCACTTCTCTCTGATTCATCACTTCTCTCATTTGTAATACATGTAGCAGCTGCTGTTTACTTGCATTAAATTTATGTACTTATTGTCTGTTCCAACTGATCACCTTCAATATGCTAACTCATAACAAAGTCATATTAAAGACTATTATTTGGATGGTTCAAATGCGTTTGTTCGCCAAATAGAAAAAAAAGTCAAATTCTAGGTCTTCCTTGGTACCTGCTATCTATAGTTTGGAAGCCCAAACCTTGTGAATTACCCTAGCTATTATGAAGTGCCATAGTAGTCTTTGCCTATCTTGACTTTATTAGTTCTGACAAAATTCTTTTTCTGCAGAGTACCTTCATCTTTTTCCCTTAAATAATATCGATCACAGTGAGAAGAACTGTACATATATGCAGATAAAATCAATATTAAAATAGCTGCTTACGGCTGTATACCGGAATAATACATCAAGTAAAAATCTCTTTTGTTCTAAATGGCAACAAATTAAGTTTTTTTTTCTCCGCTGCCTTGTATCTCTTCGGGCTTTTGTTCTCTCACTAAGTTCATTTGTTTTCTACGATCAGCCCATCCCGAGCAAATGCCTTCCTTTTAATGAGATTTTTCCGCATCTGCATCAACGCCCTCATAGGCGGACAACCACGCAAAAATAAATTGTAAATGCAATGTAATCCAACTTACATTTTCATCTGCAGTATCAGGTTGTTTTTCGCCAACTGTTACAACGACTTCACCCTCTGAAGTCATGCTTGTGGTATTAAAGGAGTACCGATGACACCCTACTTTCCGCTGTTGTTGTTTCCAAGCACTCTCTTTGGAGCAACAGAATGTGTACGTGACTAGGTACGCGTGACTAAAAGTCACGCATTGCACATTGTTATTGGTCATGAAAGCCACTACCACCACGGGTCACCCAGCGAAATTTAAGCCACTTCGGAAAATACCATAATACTCTTTGTTTGCCCCCCCCCCCCCCCAAAAGTTTGCATAAGCATTGTTTCCAGTTTTTCCTGGGATTTACAATGGTCCCAAGAGAAGACAAAAATATTATGGTATTTTCCGAAGTGGCCTATTACAAGGGGTACCCTGCGAGAAGTTGGTTCCGCCTACGCTCCCCCGGGAGAGAAACCACTGCGAACAACCCAGCCTCGACAAATTTTTGGCAACTTTTCGTATTTCGGGCCACTTTATTCGTTTTGAGCAATTTTTTGTATTCTGAGCAATTTCTTGTTTTCTACAAATTCCGAGATATCGTATCAGCTCTTAGTGCTTAATTTGGCCATATTTGACAACGTCAAATTGTGAATTTTCCTGTAAAAAAAAGGAGAAGTTCCTCCCCCCCTACCCCTCCCACACTGGGACAGATCTTGGGCGTGATCTCCATATTTTTGCAATCGACCAAATAAAAGAAGAGAGAAACAAAAAAAGTTTTAGTTTCGTTACAAAAAGCAACTTTAATTTTGATTTTTTTTTTGGTGCAACATTTTGGGAAATCTCGAACAACTCGTGAAAAGCCCTACTGCTCGCAGGATGTACAACTGAAGGGTTTGTATTGGAAAAATGTATCGAATTTGAAGGTAAAATTCGGGGAATGATTTTTCAGTATAAAACATCTGGAGTTTCGCTCATGAGATAAAATACATGTGTATGAACACATCTCCTAATGTACTTGAAAAGCTCAAACTGCCAAGATTCATAGGGATAGACTTTTTTCCAACCAAATAGCTTTGTACCATGGTGTCACGCAAGGTGACAATTCGGAAATTCAAGAAACGAAAGATTTCACAAAACTGGAAACCTATAGATAAAAATTCAGAAGACCTTGCGATTTTAGAATTTGGTGACGTCTCTGTTAAAACAATCTATTATGCAAGTTAATTAAAACTCAATTTCCACAGGGGGGCCTCAATCGGATTCGAAATCGTATCATTTTTGGTAGGATTCGTAGAACGCCCCCATTTTCTTCGATCGCGCTGAAATTTGGCGTGTTTACCTAGAGAGTAAACCTAGAGAGGAAAAACTATCAACTACAGAAAAAGAGTGCTTAGGCATTGTATGGGCCGTGGAACTCTTAAGGGTCATTTTGATATGATGTTCAAACGCGCGCCTCTCTTACATTACTAAATCGTAGAGCTTGGGCCACCTGTGCTCCCAGTAGCTCCCACTCCCAAAAGAGTAACATCAGATCATTTTACTAGTACCTTTTCAGCTCTTCCGATGAAGGGGAAAAATTGTAACCGTTCTTGCTTGCCCTGAGTGCCAGAGGAATTTTTGCAAGGTTCGAGAGAGAACCCCTAGCTTGCGAGGGAGCGAAGTGCTAAAGAGGGAGAGTGTTGTGAGCCTCAACCTCAATCGGGCGATCAGTTTAAAAATTAAATTGCTCCAATGCTGCTCTCTGAATGGACAATACCTACGGTAGCAACGCAATGGGACTCCTGGTTGGGTAAGCAATCAGCCAAAAAACCGGTTTCAAACAAACCTACTGACTGCAGAAAGAGATGTTGTAAGATAATGGTTTGACACTGACTATTTTTTATGTTTCGTTCAAGAGGTTCCGGATGGAGCTCGAGAACGTTTCAGTTAGTTGGTCTTAGTGCGTTGAGGAAAATTCCTAGCGAAGTTTCAAGAAAACGTAACCCTAACCGTAGACTTATGCGCGTGCCAAAGACTTTTAGACTTCCGGGATGGCGATGTGGTCACTTCCCAGATTGCGGATCCTTTACTGAAATTCCGGCTTCCCGGTAAAAAGAGTCGCTTATGAAAGTTTGTTCAGTTTGTTCCCGCTACATGACTAAAAGCCCAGGAAAAGGTTGACCGGCCACAATCTGGCACATCAGTTGTACCAACTACAATTTGTATACCGTGACGGCCAAACTGAACGATCACTGAAAACAAGGATTGCAGAACAGAAAAGGGCTTATAATAATATCTTTATTTATTACCTTTGGCGGTAAGAATTACGGTAATATCACAGTAAAATACCAAAACACTGCCAAATATATATACATATATACATAACAAATTAAGTTAAGTTATGTTAATTAAGTTTAGCACCTCTAGGAATAAACGATTGTTTGTGCATAACAGTGCGTGATACAGGTATTCTGAAGTGCACTGGGTTTATCTTACAAGATCTTAAATTATGGCCATGATCCACCGCCTTATCTAGAAAACGTTTACAAGGATGCGCTTCAGATTCTAGGATATGCTTAAATTCTTTCTCGTCAAATTCTGACGCCTAGTTACAAGTGACTCAACAGTATCCCTAGGGAGTCCTATGACATTCAGACATCTATTCTGCATTCTCTGTAGATCGTCTTCGAAGTAAATGAGCAACCCTCCCCAGACAGGCGAGGCATATTTTAAGACAGGTCTAATCTTAGTGATGTAAGTTGTTAGACCAATGTCCCTGGAGAGATGGGCTGCCCTGCAGACCCTAAGATAGTGAATCCGTTTACACGCTTAGCTGACAATGCTTGAGACATGTATATTCTACTTAAAATCGTTCTGTACATACACACCCAGTAGTTTAAACTCTGAAACCCTCTCCAGTTCAGTAGGCCCGATGCTAATAGGAGGCGCAGTTGGACAGGACTTCTTGAAGGTGATCCACATATCTTTTGTCTTCTTAGCATTCAGGTCCATTTTATTCTGTACAGCCCAACTTTCCAAGTGAGTCACAGCACCCTGTATTTGACTAACAGAGTCCTTAGAGGCTAATTAGTATAGGGTACAGTACGTGCAGGTGGATACAGGTATTTCCCTGGGAATGCACTCCTCAATATCATTAACATGCACATTAAAAAGAGTAGGAGAAATGACACCACCCTGAGGCTCACCAGCAATCACTTCACCATGTCTGGAGAGAACTCCCAGAAGCTTAAGCTGCCGTGTTCTACCTACTTCGTAAGTTACCATCTGATAGTGTAAATGATCGAGTCTCTCGCTTAGGCGTGAATTCCGCCATTAATACGCAGAATACTGAACTGGCGAACCAATCGCTTCGAAGTTACATTTGACAAATCCAAAGGAATTAACAGGGCAGGATAAAGTAGAGAAAGTTAAGTTGAGCGATGAATAAAAATTGCCAGGGTGTGAAAACCATACCACGGTGAAACCACCCTTCTCGATGGAGACCTTTGATCAGTTATTTAAGAATATTCTACCAGCATTTGCAAAAATTGTGAAGCCGAGTGTACCGAGATTTAACGGCAATTCCCTTGAATACTCTAAGTTAAAAGCAGCGTTTAAAGTGGAATTTGATAAGAAGGAAGTTTACTATGCTACAGAAAAGCCAAAACTGTCGCACCAGCAGTGTAGGAGGGGTGAGATACCCAGTTCACAAGTCAACTAACCACAGGTTAAAAGAGTGCAAAGTGTTCGAAAGAATGTCCGGGAGCGAGAGGGAAAAGGTTTTCGTGTGGATGAGCACAAGTTTTGTATATCCTGTTTATCATCAGGCCATCGTCTTGGTAAATGTCGTAGTAGAGACAGATGCAAGGTCGAGGGTTGTGCAATGCGTCACCACACACTTCTTCATGACGTTGACTTGAAGATTATGAAACGGAGAAGAGCAAACAAGAATCAGCGAGAACGTCAGACAGTGCGAGATCTTCAGTGACTACTCGCCAGGACAGTGAGGTTACCTCTAGCCAGATGCAAGAGGTGCATCAGCAGTATAGTTATTCTGTTTGCTCAGGTTGTGAAGCTGGTGGTCGTGCTTTCAGGGCCGTAGCCAGTATGAGGCAAACCGAGGCACTTGCCTCAGTCATTTTTTCTTCAATTTTTTAAAATAAAGCGTTATTCCAGTGTTTTCTTCAAAATGTAATCATCATAAACACCTAAAATACCTACGAAGAGAATTTAACCATACATACATACATACATACACGTTTATTGCGCTCCCTGAAAAGGGCTTTTCAGCAGCAATATTTAAATATATATTAAAAATCTTACATGAATTAAAAATAGAAAAAATCTGATAAGATAAAAGCTAAAAAAAAAATAAATGCAACATTTCACGATAAATTATTTACAAGCAGTTCACATACATTCTTTTTAAAAGTCCTCAGTGAAGAAGTTAACTTTAGATCAAGGGGGAGCGAGTTTCAAACTTTTGCCCCTCGAAAGGCAAATGACCTCTGGCCAGTAGAAAGCCGACAATGTGGCAAGTTGAGTTCATTGTTATCAACAGATCTAAGTTGTCTATTATGAACTTGTGACCTACACACAAATTTGTCTTTCAGATAAATGGGCCCCCGATGTTGTAAGCATTTATGCACCATGACGGCTGTGTTTAATCGTAGTTTATCCTCTATACTAAGCCACCCAAGTGATTTAAGGCCTTGAGAGATGTGGTCGAATTTTTTCAAGCCGAGTACGATCTTTCCTGCAAAGTTCTGGACCAGTTGTAGCTTCTTTATATTTGACTTGGATGTGTTTCCCCAAACAGTCGAACAATAAAAGAGTTTACTAAATACGAAGGCATTAATCATTAAAAGTAAAGATTTCCGATCTAATAAGTGCTTTATCCTATTTATTTGAACAAGTTTGTGAACACAGTTCGAGACTAACTTTGATATATGTTCGTTATAGTTGAGAGTCTGGTCGATATAGACACCCAGGTCTCTGGCAACAGAAACAGGTTCAATCTCCTTTCCAAGAATGGTAATGGATAGACGCGGCAAATTACGTAAGAGTTGTGGAGTTGCAATAACCAAGAATTTGGTCTTATCAGGGTTAATCAACAGTGAATTCTCGCAGCACCAACGAGATATTTCCAAAAGGTCTTGATTTAACGCATTGCTTGCATCAGTAATATCACGAGGAGGAAGAGATAAGAAAATTTTTGTGTCGTCCACGTAACCTGAAGATTTGCAGTGCTTAGGAACCGACAATAGATCGTTAACATACACTGTGAACAGGACGGGTCCAAGGATAGAGCCTTGGGGAACCCCGAAATTTAAAGGTAATGGATCCGAAATAGCATCCTCGATCCTCACGAATTGACTGCGCTTTGTCAAGTAGCTCTCAAACCAGGTCCTGGCAGCAGTGGAGATGCCGATTTTGTGGAGTTTCATAAGTAGGCGCTCATGCTGAATGCTGTCGAAAGCCTTCGACATATCTAATAACACGATCAATGAAACTTTCTTCTCATCCATGTTCTTTAAAATGTCATCTGTAAATTGAAGTAGAGCCGTCTCGGTAGAGTGGAATTCACGATTCCCGCTTTGAAACTTTGAGATTTTTATCATGGACATCGCCTCGGTCATAATTTTTTTCTGGCTACGGCCCTGCTAATGTTAAGCACTAGTCACTACATCTAGATCTTTTCCATCAATTACAACAGGTTGGAAAGCTTGCTTCGTTTTTGCAAAAGAAATTCTGAGTTCTTTACATCTGTTAGAATTTAGTTGTAGCTTGTTCTTCTCTGACCAAGCAGATAACCCATCAGCAATACGCTGTGCAGCGCTGGATTCGCCTTTTCTGACGACTTCAGATGCCGTAGTGTTATCCACGTACTTCCATAGACAGGCACCACTAAGAACCAGATCGTTTATCATGCGGACTAACAACCAGCATTTGGCCGTTGGGCAGAGTCGTGTCTACTCATATGCATCCTCCCGACTCGAAGTGGAGAACTCAAAAGACCAATAACAAAACTTTGTTTATTAGAAGAGGCGGAAGTTTAGATTTATTTCTGTAATCTTCTCGACATAGTGCCTCGACTGGGGGCGCGGATGCGCCTTTCGATCTTGCATGACGTCACAAGAACACGTGATGTTTTCTTTTTTGAGAGAGTTGAGTTTTGAGCGTCGAGTGATAATTATCTAACGTCGAGTTTATAATACGGTCCTGTGGTGTAATATAACGAACCAGCGCAAAAGAATGTCATGAGGGCACAGAAGTTAATAATGAATTCTTATGAATGAATAATGAAGGGAGGCCACGCTCTGATATGCTGCTGTGCACTTCTGCTGGTTTTACTGCTGCTAGGGTGTTCGGTTGCCAACAACAACTTGATTGGGACGTCTATAATGTTATCATGCTTTCCTGGACCAGATTTCACGGAGGAAAATATCGCTCTCGCCGAGAAAAACCGGAATTTCTCTCTTAATGCAACTGCTTCTTCAAAGAGCCTGGTCTCGCCTGGATGCGTTATTAACAATGGCCTTGGAATTTGCAATCATCAGCCGTTGTTCCAAGAAATTACAGGGACGCTGAACTATGACACTCATAGAAGTTGCAATCATGGGCTATTGTTTCAAGGGAACAAAGGGATTACGCCGAGTTACACATACAGGAGGCGAAAAAGATGGACATCAAAAATGATTATTTATTATAGCAACTCTAAGGCTAAGTTTTGTTTATAACTAATTGGTGATCTTGTTTTCAAGTTTAACCCTGTTCCCTTGGGTGAACGTATAGAAGCCGTTGTATCGACCGGTAAAACTGGCATTCACTGTTTGGTAAGACCTGATGCATCCCGCAACAGCGGCAATCTAATTACGGTGAACTGCTCGGCTGGCATACCTAACCGAGGGCGCAAAGTTTTACCTCTGACCCTTTGCTCTGTTAACGCTCGCTCCGTTAAATCAAAGTCCACTGATTTCTTTAGTGGCAGTAACTGAGACTTGGCTCACTGAAAGCGATTCCACGGCAAGACTTGAGATAATTCTACCTGGGTATCAGTTAATTAACCAACCGCGCCCCAGCAGAGCTGGTGGTGGAATTGCTCTCCTTTACAGAGGCAACATTTCCATAAAAAAGATCAGATGCACAGCGATGACATCCTTCGAGTATGCTGAGTTTAATGTTAAATCTGGATCATTTAGCACTAGACTTGTGATTGTTTACCATCCTCCATGCTCCAGAGAACACCCGCTCACGGATAGGGCATTTTAGCCGAGTTCACGACATACCTGGAAAGCATCATACTATAAGTTGAGTCTGCTTATCGTCGGTGACTTCAACTTACACGTAGACGACCCAGACGATGCTGTCTCTGCTGCTTTTTTGGACACCCTTGAGTCTTTGAACCTTGTGCAACACGTGACTGGTCCAACACTTGAGCACAATCACATCCTTGTCAGTCTGACAAGGTCCTCTTATGTCAACCGAAAGTTGGCTTTCTTTTTTCTGATCACGCGCTGATCATCGGGTCTTTAAATTCCACTAAACCTCTATTCAGCTCTAAGTCGTGTACTCACAGGAAATACAAAGCAGTGGATGTTGTGGCACTTAAGAAGGAATTGCCTATAAAGCGACGTGCATGAAAGATTGGTTTAGAAGTGCGACGAAAAATAACTACTGCAACAGGATCGAGCTATGGCATTTGAGCGGTTTTCAATCGAGTGCCCAAAGTAATTGGTTTTGTATCACCAAGTTTGGCGGTTGGCTGAAAAATCTCAAGCCACATTCTCAGCCAATT
>JALIRR010004706.1:0-25000 GCA_023091755.1 Montipora sp. Colony 1 RG-2022
AAAATCTATGTCTGACTCCATAGAACTTTCATCGCCTGATTCATTGCTATTTTCTTCATCAGACGATCCGAAAATCTCACGATATTCTTCTTCGCTAAAAGGATGCGGTGCAGTAGCCATTATGATAGTTCATGTAACGCTGGGCGAGTAAACAGTTCAAAACAGCCGCTCTCTACCATAAAGGGGGCGCTAAATTTATGCGCAGTTGGCAAGATTTTATTGGTCAACACTCACTTTAAACAATAAAACAAAAGGTAGGCAAATATCGCTTGACCCGGGGAGCACAGAGTCTCAAAAATAGTCTCGGCCTGTTGGGCCGCTTTTGGCCGCTCTAGGAGTAACGTGACATTTCCGGCTGGCCGCTTTTGGCCGCTCCAGCATTAGGGTTCATTTTAAACCAAAAGAAAGAAATAGCATAGGAGGTGACAAGGCCTTTGCAGATATGACGAAATGTGACGATCAACAAGATCAAGATCAAGATCAAGATTGGGAATATGACATTTTGTTAGGGTTAGGGGTAAAAACGATAAATACCCCGTAAGCTGAAAGATAAAAGATGCAAGCATCTATATATTAAAGTAAAGTACGATCGTCCGGGTGAGTGTAGTCCTGAGAAGGACTGTTTGAGATGACATTGACTGACGTTTCGACAACCTGAGCGGAAGTCATCTTCAGAGTCAAGCCTTGACTCTGAAGATGACTTCCGCTCAGGTTGTCGAAACGTCAGTCAATGTCATCTCAAACAGTCCTTCTCAGGACTACACTCACCCGGACGATCGTACTTTACTTTATGATATGACTCCTGGGTTCAAACCATTTACAATTCATCTATATATTATAGCATGGGTGCAAGGCAAGATATTGGCAAGTAAGGTGGCTTACTACAGTTATCCGAAGAAAAAATGTTTAAATCTGTTAAATTAAAGCAAAATGATGTCTCTTGTGAAGTGTTAGTCACTACAAAGCAGGGGAAAACGCTTAATATAGTGACGGGCTTCCTGGAGGGGGTACTGGAAACTAGACATTTCAAAGGCCATTTACTCAAAACCTAGCCGTACAACCAGGGTTAAAATTAGTAAACAACATGTAGACAAAACCGTCAACATTTTTTCAAAAAGTTCTATCAGACAGTTTTTCAGTTATTATTAAAATAGACGAAAATCAACGTTTTTGTCATTTGTGAAAAACCTGTCTGGCAGATTTAACTATTTATTTCTCTACATAATTATTTTCTCTCGCTTTCGGAAATATGAAATTTTGAGGTGGGCTTGTACGGCTGGTTTTCGAGAAAAAGCCTTTGAAGTGTCTAGTTTCCAGTCCCCCCTCCAGGAGCTCGGTCACTACGTTTCGCATTTTCCCCTGATTTGCATTTATAAATTTGTTCGGTAAAATTACATTTTACATCAATTGCAGTGACTAACACTTCAGAAGAGACTTCCTGTTGCTTTAATTTCATAGATTCCAAAACCTTGATCTTTTTCTTCGGAAAACTTTAAGAGTTGTAATGACTAGGATTTCAGAATTCATCTAACATCTTGGGAATTACTGCGCCTTTTCTAATGGAAAATGTATGGAAAGTGTAATTATTTGTATTGATAAAGATTACATACAGTATGTGAAATAGAAGCAAGGTGCCTAACAAGTGCAAAGGTGATTAATGGCAACATTTTGGGAATTTCATTAAGACTGATCGATATTCTATAGTATGGAAGCAAGACAAGAAATATGGTAAGTTGTAATGGTGATGATCACAATTATAAAGTGTTATACACAACATGTAGTGAACAAAGAAGGTATATTACTGATCAGACTATAATCACATAATACATCTCTCAATCAACAGTTCATGACACTTGTACTTTTCTCTTGTCTTTTTTTAATTATTCAATTGGTATCTCATGAAAATGGTGACCACCACAAGATAACAAAAACTAATATAAAATATTACATATTAAAAGGATCAAAGAAAATGAGCTGTAAGGGAACCATAAGAGTGCACAATATTGGTACAGCTGTAAGAAACGTGTCAAGCGGGTGTTAAAAACACTTAAACATACAATGCACTCCAAAAATTGATCAATCGGATTAGGAAAAAGCAGTAGCCTTCACATTTCAGTCTAGATACAAGACAACTGTACAAACCGGATTTAAGTCTCTACAAGAACTCCATTTTCTTTTCTGAAGTGATGATCACTATAATCTTGAGGTTAATAGACAACTGTAACAAGCAGGTTTTTTTTTGCCATATCATCTGCTATTTCAGTGCAATTGATTTTAACCTCTGGTACATGAACAGTACGTCATTACAGGATCAACCCTAGAGGTTCATAATGCCACTCATTAGAAATAGGTGGATTCACTTGAATTTGTTGGAATTACCAGGATCATTCTGACATCTCATCATCACTTATCTCCCACACCTAAAAAACGAAATTGTTTGAGAAAATAAATATGTTAGCATGCGGGTTTTCAGAATACTGAGGCGGTCAAACTGAGTTCTGTGAGACACGGACAGCATGATTACATGTATCCTCCAACCAATGACACAACTGAAAAGAAAGTGGGGAAGAAGATGCAAAACACTTGTAGGCTATCAAAATTAAAATACTGAAACCATTGTTTTCTGGAAAATAATCATTTTGAACAGACACCAAACTCGGATTCATGTTACTCATGAACTAGTGGACCTTATTTCCCAGAGTTACTCTGATGAAGACTGCCCTTATATTTGTGTAAATGGTGACTGAATTCAAACCCATCTTAAGATGACTTGACAGCGCAAGTTTTTCTAAACGATTTCCACTGATAACCAACCAACTATAAAGTAAACAATCCACCCAGTGGCATCGATCAACAGACCTCACTAACTCTTGTATCCTGCAAAAGCTGTGTAAGGCCTGTGAGATCTTCTAAGAAGCTTGGTACGTTAAAGACCTTCATAAGAAATGAAAACCCTTGCTCTTTGTAGCTTGCCAAAACCTAAAGAACACGAAAACTTGATGAGTTGAAGAAACAATGTGGAGAATATCAGTAGTCTACATGTGTATGTTGTGGTTCAATTTTTTTCTTGATTTAAAAGTTTTCAAACCAGTTCGATTTTGAATTTTCTTTGCTTAATAGCTTCAACATGATCAATCTGTTCATCTTTTAGTCGCTGATATGCTTTATCCCCTTAACTTGAATTTTGCTGCTAGAAGGATTACCTGGCCTGGAGAATCTTGAATGAAGTTTGCTTGACTGCCATTATTCAATGCTTAATACAATAAGCAAGGATAATATTCATTAATGCTGAGATGTTTCTTTGTTGTGCACGGCAATTGAGCTATTCACTATTTTCACCAATCCCATAATACAGTTTTTTTTTTTGGGGGGGGGGGGGGGGGGGTGGTGTATTTGCTTTAAAACAATGGATATCCAGAACCCCTTAAAAGGTAAGGTATTGCATTATGAGATGGGTAAAATAGCGAATTGGCGGAATTTCACAATGGCAATTTCGAGTGTAGTGTGAAACTCCTTGAGTGCATTCAATAGACCACTTTCATAAATGGCAACCACCTTTACATTCTTTTGTGATATGTTACTGAGACCTACTGCACTCACTTTGAAATAAGTATTCCTTTGAAACTTGTTCATCAAAGTGAGGATAGAAAGGCTTATTAGCATTAAAACAGAAGAATATTTTAATTGGCTGCCCCTATGAAAGAGGTCTAAACCATAAAATACCATGGCGACTATCTGAGCTGAGTGCAAAACGTTTTGTACTGAAAAATGTACATACACAAAACACCAGCAGAGTTGATGACAAATAATTATTGACTTATGTTTAAAAAGGTCATGATTTGCAGCTGTACATACATTTGAGGAGCAGGCGATGCACTTGTCAAAGGCAAAACTGGCTGGAAGAACCAAATGGTACCGAGAAAGAAATCCACGAATCTGATGACAAAATAACAGTTACGTATTTCTACAGTACCATGTATATGCTGAGGTTAGCCAAGTTGTGCCACCCAGCCTTTCATCAGTAAGTTTGACAAGATCATTTGTTCCTCTTAACTATCAACTGTAGCATGATGTGGTTGATGAAATGGTTTCACATCAAACAGATCAGATTTTGTTAACAATAAAATGGAGATTACAGCAAGAAACACATTGTGGAAAGTTTGATGAAGCAAAAACATGTTTCCTACATTCAAGCCTTTTTAGTTTCAACCGTTATGTCAAAATATTCATTTATGGTGATACTTCACAGAAAATTGTGTAAGAGATTTACTGTATCCTACAATACTTTTAATTTTCTAGAATTGTCCAAGCAGAGAAAATGTGATTGGGATGTGTGATGATGGACTTGTTGAGGGTTATTTTGCTTCTTTTCAGGTTCACCTGGTCGTGTGTTTTGTAGGGAAAAAATGTTAACTGATCTTGCGCAATAACAATAAAAGGCTTGCCTGATGAGGTAATAGTCCCAAATGACAGTCGAGATCTGTTGTCAGGTGTGCATCTTTAGCACTTGTGTCAGCTGGAGCTTCCATCCTGCAACATTCAGAAAGGAAAATACTGTAAGTGCATCCAAGAGAATGCTGCTGGAAAAAATGTGTCAGGATGTTTCCCTGATATAACAGGCATTACAAGTTAATGTTAAACGATGATAAGACTGAGTTTCTGGTGATTGGAACGAGCAAGCAGCTATCAAAAATGTCTGTCAGTAGTAGTAGGGTTGGCGATGTTGATGTTGATGTAATCCTTTTCTAATTGTAAATAGTGTAGTTTTCGTCTTTTTGATTGCATAGAAATTGTAAGTAGGTTTTATTTTTAATTTACTTTTAAATTTATTGCAATGTCTGTAACACGCACTTGATTATTTGTACAGAAAATGTGCAATAGAAACATTAATTATTATTATTATTAGTATTATTATTATTATTATTATTATTATTGTTATTATTATCATTATTATTATTATTATCATTATTAATATTGTGAGCATCTGAGAAGGGACAGGATTTCTCACATTTTCCAACATTCGCAACACTCCGAGGAATGTCGTAGACTCTGTTCTGAGGGCTGCTTCTCCATTTTAGATACGGAACCTAATCGTTTCCAGTTGTTCCTCAAAGAGGCTGCTCAAATCTTCTCGGAAAATCCCAGTCTAAATAGACAGCTAAAACATGCGGAGCCAACACTATCTTTTTACATACAATGACGTTTTAATGTAGGTTTTCTGTAGGTTTTGGCGTTGTTGTAATTTCCTGCAATTAAGCACTTTAGTTTGGTTTTTCTCTTGATACACTGTTTGCGAGCCCATTTTTCGATTGTTTGCACTTACAGTAGTATTGTTGTAAAGTTTAACAGTAATTTAAAATTCAAACGGCAATGTATTAATGTAAGTTCAAACTGTAACATTAACATAAATTCAAATTCACACTGAAACAAACACTTGCAAGTGAAGATGATCAGTGATCAATCGAAACATGTCTTGCAAACTCAAAGTTGTTGTCCATTTTTTTACCAATACTAGTTTGGGCTGCCATATGCAATCCAGTCAGAACATGAGTAGAATTTCCCAGTTTTTTCCTGTGTCAGAAAATGGAAACCTGTCGCTCCCCTGCATTGCCTTTGTACCTAGAGTCTTCTGTGTATATCTTTGGTAAGTTTCAGAGGGTGGTAGATCAGGTAGATTTTATCCTGTGGACACAGTACGAGCATGCAATGGCAGCGAAGACGATGTAAAGTGAATGGCGTTTTATTGGATCTTTAAACAAAATATACCCTTATGGAGCTCAAGAATGGAACAAATCATTCATATAGTTAAAAACTTCATATTTATTAACCATTTCCTTTGCGTTTGTGATTAAGAGGATTATGATTAATTGCGATAATTCAGATTTACGTGTTCGCAAGTTTGTTTTTGCATCTCATAGATGTTTTGATTTCAGTTCAATTCAAAACCTCTGTTTTGATTGGCCACTCAACTTCATTGTGTTAATAGTTCACCCTGAAGTCAAAATAGATAGGTTTCGTTTCAGAGGAAATAAAACAAAAAATAAGTAGTGTTTCTTTTCCAGACTGAGCAGCTCTGGGGATGATGAGAAATCGAAGTCAATCCCCTAGCCTGTTTCTTCCATTCTAGGAATTACCAGGGGACTCGGCTTTTTTTTTTTTTCCGACTTTTTATTTTCGGCATTACTCCTGGGAAAACCCACTTTCAGCGCATTCAATACCACCCAATTCAGTGCCCTGCTTTTGTGTAACATGTACCACTGGCAACCCAGTTTATGCTCACGGAGCATATAGTTTCCTTAAGTAACAACTACGTACAGTGTTAGTCTAATGTTTACTATTACGTAAATTGATACCTGGGAAGTCTGGAAATGAAGTTCAGAAAAAAACCTGAAAGTCTTACTGTAACCTCGCAATTGTTCTAAAATGCATAAATTTACAGGGACCAGTATAAAATATTCCAAACTGTCAACAAGAGATATTCCAAAATTTATGCAATGCTTGAAAGGTTAATACAAAGAAAAAGATCAAGAACGTACGTACTTCGGTTTATGCTTGTAACAATGTAGACCACGAAAGGGTAGCAGTAGCAGATTCCATAACCTTACTGGTAGCACAAGCAGCAATTTTTTTTTAATATTTACACTTCTTTTCTGAAGTGATGTTCTCTATAATCTTGACGTTAATAGACAACTGTAACAATCACGTTTTTTTCTGCCATCTCATCTGCTATCTCTGCAATTGCTTTTAACCTCTGGCACATGAACAGTACCGGTAGTCATTACAACCCTTGAGGTTGACACTTGTGTAAACTTCCAATATTCGACCCAACGGCCATGAATTAAGAGGATTGTTGTTATCCAACACTAACACAATATTATGAACAGCTATGTTGCGTTGAAAAAAATACCGTAGTTGTAGTCAGGCATGATAAAAAGAAATAGAAGGCACTGAGTTGGGTGGTATTGAACTGCAGTATTCCAGTTAATTTTTTCAAGTGGGGGGTCATTAAGACCATTTGAGGGGTCTCCCAGACGTCGTGCCAGCAGAGGCCCTTTGGCTCACATTCACACGTTGAATTATTTTGTAATGTCCTGTCCCATTTTGAAGTCCTTTACTTTTTTTAGCTTTGGTTAGTAATAAATTCAGTTTAAAGATAACAAAACACGCTCTTGAGTAGAACTCGCTCGTTTCTTCTTAAAATAGTGTGCAAAAGAACAAACTGCAAATTGCTGACGGCCATTTTCCTGCATATCATGCATGTCTTGTAGTTGCACTAAACAAACGTTTATTGCACACAATAAGGAAAGACTGAAGATGTTGTTTCCTCTTCATAATTTATCTCCTTTTCTATTCAGTCTAATCTGATGCCAGGTCAAACATTTTTTGGCTTTACGTTTGCACCAAAAAGTACCGTAAAAGCCCGAACTTAACAGTAAAAGACAAGCCCAAAGACAGATGAAGAAAAATTAACATAGTTTTTATACATAACTCTGAACCGAATTTTCATTGAAAGATCAAAGACAGTTGATCGTAAATACACGAAAATGTCTGCAATTTCTGACTTCTATGAATCAAGGGGATGGTCATGATGTTCTGTCAACAGGAAGAAATTGATCACGTGCTAGGCAACCATAAAGGTGCACGTAATCACCTTGTTTCAAGTGGATGAACTACGGCAAAAAATGTTAATCGTTCGTCGCTTTCTGAGTAAAACAACATACTTTTTAGCCAAGAAACTTCCGTCTTTGTTTTTTACTTTTGTTGTAATATTTTGACTTCAGGGTGAACTATTTACACAATCATGAGGTTGAGCGGCCAATCAAAGCAGAGTTTGTAATTGAAAATCTAAACGTCTACGAGATACAAAAACAGCTAGACTTACAAATTATCGCAAATCACAAAAGCAAAAGAAATGGTCAATAAATGTGAAGTTTTTTACTATCTGAATGTTTTTGGGTTAGATTAAAGCGATATAATGTTGAAAAATCTTCGTGTAAAGGGAGCTATGTCAAGCAATTGATGTTATTTCATGTCACTCAAAAGTCAATAAATTGTAGCAATAAATTGGATTAACCAGGAACTTAAAGAACTAAGTTATTGTTGGCTTCCCAAATAAACTTTATTTTACACTATAGTGACAAAACAGATCTTTTTCTGAGTTGGCTACCTATTAATCATTTGTCACAAAGAATTCCTCGCATATCACATATTTTAACCCATGTATGCAAATTTGTTAAGCTTGAATAGGTATTACACAACATGATGAATTCACAGAGACCGAAAATTTTCACAAAAACCTTTTCCAGAAAAAAAATTATTGAAACAAACAACAAATTTGCTAATAGAGGCAAAAACCCTTCCTTAGACATGAAACCCAATCGTGTCAAATTACCATACGCAACAAAATAAATTTCAGGAGCTTTCTTTCAAATTATTATTGGCTGTCACATTTCCAATTATTTTTTTACCTTTAGACTGTGTAGGGTTAAGCACAAAATAAATGTAACAAGAATTAGTGAAATTTCCAACTGTTACCAGAAGACTGCACAGAGTTTAGTACAAATAAATACAAATAGCCAGACAACAGTGATCACAGATCCTCTTAAGGTGTTTGATTTCTTCCCTGTCTTTGTTAAACCCATACGTTACCAGAGAATTTCCCATTTGGTTTCAATGTTGTACATAACACCACACTTGGTAAAATATTAGAAATACAACTCACTTTGCTTATGGCTCAACGGGCGAAAGATTTTTGTCAAAGTCCATTAATCGTCGATTTTAAAAATTCCAGATATTTACTTTTCATTGCCTGTCTTGTTTATCCAATTGACATTCCATTCTTGACCTCCATAAAGGTATATTTTGTTCATAGATCCACCAAAATGACATTTGTGTTTCAACGACTTCGATGCCATTGCAGGTTAATTAAATATTCCACGGTGTCCACGCATTTCCACTACCCCCTCAAACCTATACAAAATACGCACAGAAGACTCTATTCACAAAAACACCACTTAGCAGGTGAGTGACGTGAAAGACTTTATCAACACAGAAAAAAAATAGACGCTCCATGAGCGTAAACTGGGTTGTCTGTTGTACGTGTTAAACAAAAACAGAAGGCACTGAGTTGAGTAGTGTTGAACACCACATTACCATTTTCAAGTTTTAAACTCGTGATTAACTAAAGATTTTCCCGAAACACCCTAAAATGATGTGACATAGCTCCTTTAAGTGAAATAGTCTGTAAAAAAACCTAACTGCAAATTACTCTAGTGAACATTTTCCTGCATGTTATGCATGTCTAGGGTTACACTAGGCAAACGTTTATGTCTTGTTTATCCAATTGAGATTCCATTCTTGACCTCCATAAAGGTATATTTTGTTCATAGATCCACCAAAATGCCATTTGTGTTTCAACGACTTCCAGTCTCTGAGGCATAAGAAACGAACTCAAAGCAGTCAATTAAATGGCCATGTTAACCTTGTTCGAATGGGTCGTCGGAAGGAACACCATTTCCTAAGGCCTCCAAGATGCCACATTTTGTCCACCTGTTCTCAATGATTGAGGGGTTTTTTACCAAAAAGAAATACAAGTTGGAAAATAGTGTTGCTGCTTGACAAGAAAACCACAAAAAATAGTTCCCAGTGGCAATTTTCCGTCAATTCGAGCCTTAAAAATTTGTTCCCGCAAACCTCAAAAAATCGCCAATCCGCAAAATAAAAGTCCCGCAAAAATTTCATGCTACACGGTAACAGTAAAAGGTAAGCCAAAAGACAGATGAACAAAAAAATAACACAGTTTTCATATAAAACTCTGAACTACAAAATCTCAGCGAACGATTAGTGACAATCAATCGTAAAAACACTAAAATTCCTGGAGAAGGGCACGATGTTCTGTCGGAAGGAAGAAATTAATCACGTGCTAGGAAACAACAAAGGTGCATGTGATTGCTGTGTGCCAAGGTTCTTGTTTACAATGAATGAAGAATGTTAATCATTCGTCGCTTTTAGAGTCAAACAACATACTTTTTAGCCAAGAAACTTGCGTCTTTCATTGTTTAGTTTTGTTGTAATATTTAACTGAATATTTAGCCTTCTTTGTTGGGTTATTGACCCGAGACCAGACTCTCATCTGGAAAAATGTTGATCAATCCCTTCCCTGAAGAACCATTTCATTTCTTTCTTTCAAATAATTCTTGACTAACAAGAATTAGTCAAATTTCAAATTCTCTTTCACATAAAGACTGTGCAGAGTTGAGTACAAATAAATAAAATTATAAATGGCCAGAAAATTGTAAACACAGTCTACTCAAGGTGTAATTCCGTCTCTGGTTTCCAACTCGAAAAAGTTACCAGAGAATTTGTCGTTTCGTTTCAGTGTTGTACATAATATCACAGTTA
This sequence comes from Montipora sp. Colony 1 RG-2022, assembly GCA_023091755.1. Lineage (NCBI taxonomy): Eukaryota > Metazoa > Cnidaria > Anthozoa > Scleractinia > Acroporidae > Montipora > Montipora sp. Colony 1 RG-2022. The sequence goes on from JALIRR010004706.1 coordinate 10,402, forward strand.
ATAAAATATTGACGAGAACTCTACAAAGAGGTAAATCAGTGATTACATTTTTGGTGAGTGCCGATGTTTATTTCAGCTTCTTATGCAAATTTTTGACAGAGAATATTAAATTGCAAAAAATATTCGACTTAAAGGTCGTTAAAAAACTTTTTTGGGGCGTTAATTTGGACGAAAAATGTCACAAAAACCTTTTCCAGCGTAAAATTTATTGAAACAAACGAAATATTTGCTATTACAGGCAAAAAACCCTTCCTATTTTAACTGTATGCGTGCAAACAAGAAACACAACAGCAATTAAATAAATTTCAGCCCCACAGTTCAGGATACCCTTTTCCGAAGAACCTTGACCGTGAATAATGAAGCACAAAAGAGACAACCAGCTTTCTTTCAAATAATTCTGCACTAGTGTCACATTTCCATTTTCTTTTTACCTGACTGTGCAGAGTTGAGTACAAAATAAATCTAAATTGCCAGACAACTGAGATGCGACTACAGTAAACACTTTGATGCACTCAAGAGGTTCCGTTCCTTTTCAACCCATGCAGAATCTGCCATTTGGTTTCAGCGTTGTAAATAACACCAACGTTAGTCAAATAACATTAGAAACAAAGCTCATTTGTGATATCCAACGGCGAAAGATGCAATTGTTGTTGAAGACCATTACTCGTCGCTTTTAAGATTCCAGATATTTATTTTTCACCGCCTGTCTTGTTTATCCTATTGAGTTCTGTAAGGGTATATTTTGTTTAAAGATACACTAAAACATTCGTGTTACAATGACTTTTGACGTCATTGCAGGTTAATTAAATATTCTACTGGGTCCAGATAAAATCTACCCTGTTTCTACAACCCCCTGAAACCTACCAAACATATGCACAGAAGACTCTAAACACACAGACAATATTTAGCAGGCCCTGAGGGGAGTGACAGGAAAGACCAATTGTGCAACTTTTCCATTTTCTCGACACGGAAAAAACAAGAAAAAAAAAACGGTGAAATTCAACGCACATTATGACTGGATTGCCTATGGCAACCCAGTAAAAAAAAAAAGAAAACAAAGAAATTCCACCCGTTTTCTGACTGGGATTGCTGTATTGGCAACCAATAAAAAGCCACCAGACAGTGACCTATGATCCCCAAATCGTTGAGAGCATTTGTTGAAGCTATCACTAATTGCTTTGCTGCCCTTGTTTAAGCTCCTCTCAATTTGCATGGCATTAATTTTAACCCTTTGACACCCAAACCAGCCTGAACAAGCCAGATTTTACTCTATCTAACGCCAGACGATTTTAATCATCAATGGGGAACCCCCGGGAGTCAAAGAGTTACTGATAAAAATATGCCTTGTAAAATAATGCAATGCCTAAGAAGCTAGGAAGTTCAATGTCCACACACTCAGAAAGCCAGTTGTATTGTCTTTACTCAACAAACAATTTCGGGCATCTGAGCAAACACCTCCATTGCAGTTCACCTACAGACTCTAGAGCAGTTTTTACTTGCAGTGACAGGGACAGGTAGGCTGGTCATGCAGTTTAAACTCTTCTAGAGAGGCTCAATGGTTAAAGATAACTTAGAGCCCCTGTGGTAGTACTGGTATCTAATAAACTCGTTTAATCTCTTTTAGTCTACTATGGAGGCGTTAATAATTACTCATCCCCATCAACAAGTCTTGTTGACTCACCGTAAGGGATGTTGGGTGAGGGACACAAGAAGTTCTACTGCTAAAGCACTGGCGATGTATGACATGCCAGGTCTTGATACTGTGCACTGTTGGTCCAATGTGCGATCACGGGTAGACTGTGGAGAGAATCACTCAAGGCATTAATACATTAAATTACATTGCAATTCTCTATATGGCAATGTCCTTATTTTTAGTCAACAAAATATGGATGATACATTTGCTCACCTCTTACTTAGAAATTCATAAGAAAATTAAAGGTTTGTAAAGGGGCTGGAGTGTAGTACGTTAAAGGAAAATAAAAATACTCCAATATAATAGAGCAAACAACTCTTAGAGTTATTCTCACAGTTAAGCTGTTAGTTTTTGTCAAACAGACACACATACATGTAGCACATACACATTTTATGATGATGATTATATACTTTGTACATGTAGAAGTGATAGGGGTAATAGGCCATTTCAGAAACGTGAGAGGACTGGGACGAGTTTCTCATACTTGCTTGTATTGAAAATCTAAACTCTTCAACTGAAATGTTACCAAATGAAAAGCTATCCAGCCAAGTTTGAGAGTTTTCTACAGAAAATTGGCCAAATGGGAGACTTGCAAAAGTTGCAAAATTCCATACAAACCCTTATAATTTTGTGGCCTGTCTACCCATTCCATACAAACTCTCTATTTTAGGTGATATTTGAAGATATATTATTTCACCATTTTCCTCCTCTAAATACATCTATTATTGGTAAAAGACTCTCAAACTTGGTTGATCTTTCATTTGAATGTCTTAGTTTTTTAAACAAACGGAAAACAACCAAACTCGTCCCAGTCCTCTCACGTTTCTGAAATGGCCTATGTGCAACCTTTAAATAGTGAAGACTCGGTAGGCAAGTACTTAAATTAATCAGTATTGGTGTTTTTAATTTATGAGGTCCTGGATAACTAAAAAAATGTTTGGGTAAGTATGTGGCTGCTATTCACATTTACCCTGTCAAACTGAAAGGCAAAAAGGCTATGTTGCTCATAAGCATGATAGGCAGATTCAGTACAGTAAAAGCTTCGGAAAGAGATCCCAGTTTCAGTAAAAAAAAAAAAAACTGTGCAGGATCCAGGGTATTAATATTTTTTGCATACACCTGTAAAATTCAATACACTTACATCTCCAGGTGCCACCACATCATTGCAAAAGTAACAACCAAGCGAAGATCCCGGAATTGAACCCAGAGCAGTGGTTGCCTGGTGTGTAATGTTTCCTGTCTTTCTGGAACCATGGCGCATCACGAGAAAGGTATCAAATCCAAGTGCTGCTGTGATCACAAACTAAAAAGCACAAGAATACTAAAGTTGCAAAATATCAAGTTAAATTAAGGAGCTAAAATCTTTTGTCAACTCTGTCGAGCACCAATTTACACATGATTAATGAAACTAATAATTTCTTTTAAATTTTCTAGCAGACTAAAATAATCATTATCACTAACATTATTCCACAATTTTATTGAACAGCATTATAAAAGAACGCTTTATGCAATTGCCATGTCCATGTTTCTGTATTAGAAAGATCCCACTGTACATCAGTCAAAGTTATGGCAATGGCATAGAAAGTAGCATCATCAGCAACTAGGCTATTTCTATTCTTCCACATTTGGGGCAGGTCGTTAAGAAATATTGGAAAGAGGACAGGGACCAAAATTGAGCCCTGCGGAACACCGCAACACAATACTTTCAATTGGCACCTGCAAGATTCACAGCCTGATGGTGTCTGACAAATAGGTTTTGAACCGAAGCAGAGTCAAAGAATAGCAACCATACATTTCTAGTTTGGTTCTTATTTACTACATGTACATCAAAAGCCTGTACAGTGTATAAGACACCGTCCAATGTCCAAAGCAATGCAAAGCAATAACGAAACAAAAATGAAACAAGGAAAATGAAATCATCCAATCACTGTCCACTGTATTCCAAGCATCGAAAATATCACTATGGAGATCCTGCAGCTTGAGGTCAAAAACTGAGGGGATTGCTTTGAGGAAGAACATCTCCAAATTGGTTGTATTGTCCTCCAAACCAAGACCAATGAGAATAAGGCCTTGGAAAATGGAGCCAAATAATGCATCAACAGGGCAGAAGAGAGGGAATGTCCAGGCCTTGGTTGTTCAAAAGGTGGATAACGCTATCCACCAGATAAATCACTATCCACCCTTTGAACAACTGGGGCCTGTAGTACGTAGTACATGTATAAAGAAAATGACATATTTTATTAATTTAATTCATTTCAGGATTTCAGAAGGCAACTACAGAACTGATATAAACCAGATAATAATAATAATAATGATAATAATAATAATAACAACAACAACAACAACAACACTGTTGACAGAGGAACAAGTATTACCAGTAGCTAGTGAAGTCTGCATGACTTTCTGCTGATCTATATACACCCTGTAAATTATACTTGGTTAAACACTTAAATACTTGGAAATCTAATGAGGAGAATTGGTAAATAAAGTGAATTTACCGTTATACCTTTAACAATAATAATATTATAATTTATGCCTTAAATTACAAAAGAAGATATAACCAAAGGGGAATCCAGATTTTCTTAACCTGTAAGGTTACATAATCAGAGCAAGAAAACAAAAACGAAGGTGGCATCCAATCACACTTGTTTCATCGAAACTCTAACTGCTCTCGCTGGTACCATGACAGAGATCAATGATGTGGCTCTTATCTGTAGCAAACTAAAATGTGCCTTGTACATGTACATGTACCACAAAGGCAAGATGGAGTTGACATGTTGTGATCGTGGTATCAGGGGTTCATATGTATAATTTCAATGCTTTGTAGGTCCATTTCTACTCCTTCCTCTCCATTGTTTTGCAATAGCATTTCCTTGCATTTCCTCACCAGGACCAGAGTTTGGCTCTTACTATCATATGAAAAGCCTTTTGCAGGGAAAAACAATATGACTTCATGCAGCAATCAATAAGGAGAAGAATAAAAAAAAGATTAAACACAATTAAAGATACAAATTATAATAATCATTATTGCCATATGACATCTAATGTATAATTGAAAAACTGCTGGCAAAGTTACAATGTAAAGTGTTCAAAATATTGGGAATCTACAGTACCTTGTTCTTCACAGCACCAATGACAGTAGGTAGCCACCGACTCTCACGTGTGTCCATCAACAGGAAAACAGCATCATGACCATCAATCAACTTCTCAAGCTTAGCAACATCTTGTTGCACCCTTTCTGTTTCTTCTGCAACAAGATTAAAACACTAAATCAGCCAAGTAATACAAAAAAAAAAAAAGAGAGAAAACCAGGAAACATCAACATGGTAAGCTTGCCTGAGTTGGTCTTTGCATGGTTTCAGAATTATTGGGTTTCACGTCACAGACTGTGCTGTTCACATAACTTCCACATGCTTGGTTGCAGAGTATGAATCTTTTCTTTCAGTAATATTGCTTGCAGACAGAACTCTTTCAGTGTTTGTATGCAAGATATAGTAAATATTCTTACCTGTTGATTCCCCAACAGAATGCCCAGGCATAGGTATGGATAGCTTGAAATATGATGCATTCTGGGAGAAATGTAACATACATACTGTACATGTACAAACATTATTAATTTTTGGGTTGAATTTCAGAGTAGCCTACTAAGTGGCTAACATCTCCAAGCAAATGAAACACCACAGAAATTTCAGAACAACAGAATAACTTATCCCAACTGCCCAGAGGCATCATCAACCCAATTTTGATCTGGGTTTATCCCCGTAAACAGGGGTGGCCGGATTTACCCCACTTTGTCAGCAATTTTTCTAACTCCCACTCTCCATCTCGCTCGATTCATGGCGTCCTTTTTCTCCAAACCAACGCTCTTGCTCTCCTTCTCCACTTGCCATGTCTTCTTTGGTCATCCTCACTTCCTCTTGCCCTTCACTTCGAACTCCAAAGCTTTTCTCAGAACATGGCCATCATCCCTCTTCAACACATGCCTGTACAATCTCACTCCATTTGCCTTTGCCATCTGAACCACTGTTTCCTTCAATCCCAGCATCTCCATCAGGTCCTCTGTCCTCTTTTTCTCCATCAGTTTTGCACCACACATTGTGCTCTCACCATTGCTCTCTCAGCCCTTCTCAAAATTGCTATCTCATTGTCCCTCAGACACCATGTCTCACTCCCATATAACATTGTCACTCTTACACAACTCCGATAAACCATTCCTTTCACCTTCAGCGGGAACCTTTTTGAGTTCAGCAACTCTCCACATTCCCTGAACTTCACCTAACCAATTCTCGTTCTTGCTGTCACAGCTGCCTCGCAGCCACCTTTTGCATTCACCCTATCCCCCAAATAATAGAAACCTCTCACCGTTTCCACCTCTTCACACAACTCCTCCACCGGGTCCACTAATCCATCAGCTTGCTTCTTGCATCTTCCACACACAAAATCTCTCCCCAACCTCGAGGTCACCCTCTTTACTTTCACACATCTTCCATGGATCCATTTCCCACAAACGTTGGCTATTCTATACAAGTGCAACTGAGAAGTTGAACCAGGGACCACTACGATCAAATTCAACTGGAGGTCAGATCAAGTGGTTCCTGGGATATCCAGATCTCAAGGTAAGCACCCTACCCACTGGGCTACACGGCCTCCAAAACAACATAAAACAATCTTTTTGTGATCTCAATGACTGTACTGTATGTGTACAACATAATATTATGGCACCAGCATGCAGTGCTAAAAAGATGAAGATAATCTCTGCATACATTCATGTAACATAATTTTCTACAAAGTTAAATTGACTTGGTTATATTATAAATTTAATGGTACAGAGCTATTCTGTGTCCAATGATCTTCTTATCTCAGTGGGTGCTTTTACATGTAGTATGACTCTGAGAAATGAAAAAGTCAGAAGGCATACAGAAAAAACTCACCACCCCAGGAAAAATTCTCTTCAAAGAGGAGGCAGCTGTCTCTGCCTTGGGTTTTCCTCCATTCTGACAGTCGGTAAATTCAAAGAGTGTCTGACGCACAGGGTTTGAATATGAAATTGTACCACAGTCAACAAATGTAATGGTGCGAACTCCCCAACCCTGAAAAAACAAGCAAGCACAATAAAAATAATTTCTTCAAAAAATTGACTTTATTTTAAACCCATAAAGGAGATGATAAATTATTCACGTCTTAATGCATGCTTCAATAACAATGACTCTGGAACTCACTCTTTTCCACTGGTGAAATAAAATTGTATAAAGAGAAGATTATTAAAACCTTTGACCTTTTTTCTCAGTTGGCTAGGATGAAGAATAAAACTGGGGACTGACTCATCTAATTTATATCAAATGAAACGCTCTTTATCTCAATCCATTATACTAAATCTGAATTAATTACATGTACATTTACCAAAAGGCATCTTGCTACATTACAGCCAAGGGTTCCAGCCCCAAGGAGAAGGCATTTTGTTTGAGAAATCTTGTCAAGATCAAGTGATGGTAGTAGTCTCCACTGCATAAGCTTGAGATTAAGGTCTACTGATGATGAAGCTAACCTGCGAATAATGCAACAGTAACAATGATAAATAGGCCAAATACAGTGTCTCTGACAATGAGACAAGTAGAAGTAGACTGAATAAGAACTTCGCAACTTTCTTGGATCATCTTCAAATTTAAATAAATTAAAGTGACTGAAAAGATGAAACTACATTGTACTTGGGCCATTAAAACACAAGAGGGAGACGATCCATGGATGTGGTAATTTATGCATTATTTTTTACTTAATGTACTTTTAGCTGGAGTAAGTGCTGTACATGTAGGTGACCTATAATTGTTTGGTTATACAAGATAAGAGGTGGGCTTAAGGTCAAAAACTTAAAAATTTAACCGAAGATCTCATATGAAAATTCAAGGGATAGACTTTGGAAAATTTATGAAGATGCATTGACAGTTACTCAGCCTGGGGAAAAAGATTATTTTTAGAAGCGTGGCACTCAATTCGCGAACCTAATTCCATTAATGAACATGTTTACAATACGGACATTTACAAGGCCCTTGGCAATCTCACGTGACGTTTCTACGGCTTTTTTAAGCACTCATTTTGTATTCGTAAGTCATTTTATGCTGAAGAAGGTCATAGTATTTTGACTGAAACGTCCTTTTTACATAAGTTTTTTAGTCAGTGACAACAAGTTTTTTAATTCTTTTTATCATGCCCGACTACAACTACAGTATTTTTTCGAGGGTTGTCCAATACACACGAACTGAGTTGGGTCGACTTTTTGGTGAAGAGGACCCGTCAAGCAGAAGTTGGGTCATGGTGTTTGCGGAAGTAAAGTAACAGGAAGTTGCTATTTGAAAGAAGGTGCAAGGAACTTTCTGAAAATGTTGACAGATCGTGACAACCCGTCTAGTTCGTGACGAGCCGTCATATGAAAAGTCGACCCGACTTTTGAAAATGTCAGGTGGTAAGAGACTTAGAGAAAAACTTGTATTTGTGAAGACACTGGAGGCGATGAGGCCGGCTGAAAATGTTGACGGATCGTGACGAGCCGTCATATGAAAAGTCGACCCGACTTTTGGAAATGTCAGGTGGTGAGAAACTTAGAAAAAAACGTGTACTTGTGAAGACACTGGAGGCGGTGAGGCTGGCTGAAAATGTTGACGGGTTGTGACGACCCGTCTACTTCGCGACGAGCTGTTATTTGAGGTCGTGATGTCAATCCACCGGGAGACAGTTGTTTCGTTATTCATATTTGTTACTCGTTTGCAATCGTCGCGTAATATGGAAGCGCTAGCCTCTGAGGTGAAACATAAATTAAACATTTTAAAGACACAGGATAAAAGTACGGCGGCTGTGAGCTTACAATTGTGGCAGGAAACGAATTTGGCAAAACTGTGTTTTAGGTTTGTTATTGTGTTTGGTCCCGTTCGAGTGATGTTGTAAGGTATCGGTATACCCCAAAATTGATAATTTTGCCATTTTAGTTTTTGATATTTCCAGGTACACCTCATAGAGTTTTTTTAATAACAAAAAGTTTGCGAAAAAAGGTTTCTTCTAGACAAAGTTAGAAAGGAAAAACGACTCTATCAATAAATTCTCTAATTAGAAGCTGTCCACAAATGACTATTTCTCAACATTCAAATGCAAATTACATCGAATGAGGCGCATGTTTACAGCGGGTTTTCATCCTTTTTCACTGAAATTTGGCAAGAATGTTGCCCGATAATGTGGCAAAAAACCCGTGTCGGGCAGTTTTTATTTGTTGCCTCCTTCGAAAGTAATGAGTATTTAAGAAAAGCTACTGCGTGTCTTATAGAAACTGAAAGTTTAACAGCGAAAAAAAAAAACAAAAAACAGACAATTAATCAAAATTTAATTCCCTGACACGGTTTCTTAGATCAAGGTGTGAAGAAAACGTAGTTTCCCGTTAAATTCTGACCGGAAACGAACTCAATTTGTGAAACTATATACTTTTGAAAAATGAGGGCTATTAGGAAAGGTTTATTTCTTGCCTTAAATCAACTAATAATCGGAATCTACAATTCCTAAGCTTCCAGAAAATATAATACTTTATTGGGGGTTTTTATGAAATGTGTGACCGTGAAGGATGCAGCGACAACGCGACGTTGCCATTTGGGGTACACTGATTTAAAGGACGTAAAACTCATGAGATGAATTGTTATGCTGCGTTCTTCCAACAGATCAGCATTCTGTTTTTCATGAAGAGATTAAATCTGTTAACGACTTCGACGCGTTTAGGTGATTAATAGTGGGCAATAGTTTTGAAGTTCTTTATTTGCTTTTGTCTGTTTTTCAGCAATAGTGCTGGTTTACGGTTTATTTGCGGATTTTCTGCAACGTGAATGCATAATTTCTTGACGCCGGACGTGGGGTGGAAAATGCGGGCCGTTGTTTGAACATTTTTTGGGCGTATGTGTTTTAATGAGTGCTGGTGTGGAAGGGGTTTTTCCAACGTAACTCTTAGAATTCGTACCTGATAGAGTAAGGTAGTAGAATTTTAAGTCTGACTTTCCAAATTAAAGATAGAACCGCAAGTCATTAGGATACGGTGTTGGTGCTGGTGACTTTGTTAAGCTGAAAGCAACTAAAAATGCTGCTATAATCGTCCTTTTGTTCTTAGATAGGAAGTTACTGTAATGATTTTGCAAATATCATTGCTTCTGTGTGAATTAAGGATGTAGTTGTTGGAAAAGAATTTGCCCAGCATTTTTGTTTCCGTGTTAGCAGCCACTTTCTCGTTGCAGTATCATAGGAGTTGTCGTTCTTTAATACACAATAACTTACTGTTTTCAAGTTAAGCTATGATCCTCACAGTTATGAACGCAATTTTTGCAATTGCGTAAAGAAGCCTGAAAATTTCAGGACTTCAACGGGGTTTGAACCCGTGACCTCGCGATACCGGTGCGATGCTCTAACCAACTGAGCTATGAAGCCATTGACGTTGGGAGCTGGTCATTTGTGGGTTCCATTATGTTCCGGTGGGAATGAATCAATGATGAAATGATATATGAAATCAGGGGCACCCAACGAGAATATAGCTCAAAACCACTTAAACATAGCATTGTTAAACATATTTTAGTATATTTAAACGGTAGATATAGGCATATTTTTGCAATTGCGTTCATAACTGCGAGGATCACAGCTCAGGATAGCTTCACTTGATTTCATATCCGCAGTTGATATATGATCCATTTCATATATGGTATCACTTTGTGTTGGGAATTGAAGAATTCGAAACAGTCATGGGGTTTGCGTGTAAATGTGTTTATTTAAAAATTATCCCTGTTTCTGAACAGCATGTTGTCTGGGTATTAATTTCGCTACGAACGAACAAACGAACCATTCACCATTTTTTGATGCTTTAAGGAAGCTTGCTGCGATTTTTGCTACGCTTGGATGTTTGGAGGAAGTGTATGGCGATTTCGCAACGCTTTAAGAACGAAGCATTCAACATTTCGGAGCGCTATTACAGTCAATCATTACTGCTGTTTCTGAACAACATGGTATAAGGATATTAAGGACACATTTGCAACATTTGTGAATGCTATTCTGGTCGATTTTTATAGTTTTCTATGCGTATATCCATATTCTACTCTTTGAGAACAAAGCATACAACATTTTTGAGCAGCACAGCCTCCTTTGTTCATCAAAGTTTTTCGTTCTCTCACCACCTGAAACTTCCATGGCTACGCTTTAAGAACGAGGCATTCAACATTTCGGAGCGCTATTACCGTCAGTCATTATTTCTGTTTCTGAACAGCATGTTGTCAGGGTATTAAGGACACATTCGAAACATTTGTGCTTGCTGTTGTGGTCGATGTTTATAATTTTCTGCGTGTATATCGATATTTTAGTCACTATATGTTTTGAGGAAGTGTACGCCGATTTCACGACGGTTTAAGAAGAAAGCATTCAACATTTCGGAGCGCTTTTACAGTCAGTCATTATTGCTGTTTCTGAACAGCATGTTGTCAGGGTATCAAGGACACATATTCGCAACATTTTGTGAAGGCTGTTCTGGTCGATGTTTATAATTCTCTACGCGTATATCGATATTTTAGTCGCTACTCTTTGAGAACGAAGCATACAACATTTTTGAGCAGCACAGCCTCCTTTGTTTATCGAAGTTTTTCTTTCTCTCACGACCTGACACTTCCAAAAGTCGGGTCGACTTTTCAAATGACGGGTCGTCACGACCTAATCGGATCATCACGATCCGTCGAGATATTTGAAGCTACCTCAGGCAGTTTAACTTCCGGCAGTAAATCTTACTTCCTTTTTAAACTTCACGACCCGACATCCGGTGAGTCCGGCCGTCAACAGCAATTGACGACCCGACTCAGTTCATGTATATTGGACATGTGTGATTTTTTCAGCCTCGACCCCTTCATAACTATTCTTTGTGGGAAACCTATCTTTCACAGTTCACCAGAATATTGATATTACAATTAACACAACTTGTGACCATGTTAATATTGAATGAAATGAAAGGAAAAAATAATCCTTTCATTTATCTGGACAATTTAAGCAATAATTCTTGTCTCCTATGGACACCTGAAAATCAGGTGGATTCAATGGGATTCAAACCCATGTCCTCTGTGATGCCGGTGCAATACTCTACATGTTGATATCAACTGAGCCGGCCATGAAGTCACACAGTTGAGAGTAGATCAATTTGTTGGGTTCATTTGATCCTGTGAAGGGCTCAGTGAATTAAATAAATGTATATTTGAAGAGCGGGTTATAAAAGAAAGAGATCCTTGCACTTATCTACTAGTGGTAGACTATTTAAACAATTGTCTCTTATAGACACCTAAAAGGTTCAGGTGGATTCAACTGGATTCAAACCCATGACCTCTTCATGTTAAGATTCATCATACAGTACATGTACTATGTTTTGTTTTCATCACAATAATTATTACAGTATGCACTGCATCAATTCATGAGTATTGTGCAATCAAACTGATCCATTGACTCCTGGAAGTCAAACTTAACAGATTTTACTCTGTCTATCACCAGATGATTTACTCATCAACTGGGAGCATCCCGTGGTGCCTGAGGAGTGAATGGGTTTAACTTAATAGGAATGATCTATTGCCTGCTGACAGTATGCAATGTACATGTACCGTTCAGGGTCCATCGTGGCACTTAGATCTACCATCCTTGGTACAAGTCTCTGTTGCTTATTTTTCTCCCAGCCAACACATTTTGGAATTCCTGAAACATAATTTTATCACTGTTAGTAAGTGTAACGGTACATGAAAAAGATACGATACCCAAAAACTAAAAGAAGCACTAAATCAATCTTCAGTTTCTCTACCTCTTTTAAAGAGTCTAGGCGCTCACACTCCTCTAATTTATGGAAGAGTTAGCAATTATACAGAAATGCAGTGGAGGATTGAGTCCAACATGTGAGCACCCAGAAGAACTCCAGATACAGCTGTAGTAGTCAGGGGGAGAACTGAACTCAGTACCTGCCCCTGGCATAATGGTGAACCTTAATTACATGTACCGGTATTTTAAATAAAACCAATCTTGGAATGGAAAGGGTAAAAAAGGTACCAAAAATAAGTTGCATGTAATACAAAATTAATTCAAAGTGGAGGGTAAATAATTAATTACATGTATGTCCTGGATATCAAGTGATATCAAGCCAGAGTAGAACATTATTTGTTTTATTAAAAACTCCATGATCAACAACTCTTCCATGTTGATTATATTTAGCTGTCTCGGTCGATTCTAGTCCAAAACGGCTTTTGTCTGCCATTTTGTCTCACAGCTGCAAAAAGGTTTTCAGCTCGCTTTATTGCTAACACATTACTTGACCATATTAGGTACAGTACAGCAGGGATATGAACTGAGGAGGCAGTGTGGTCCAGTGGTTAGGGCACTTGCCTTGAGATCCGGAGATCCCGGGTTCAAGACCCGCTCTGACCACTCGTTAAATTTGATCCTGGTAGTCCCTGGTTCAACTTCCCAGCCGCACTTGTAAATAGCCAACTGGTTTGCCTCCAGCCAGTTGGGATTCTTAACAGTTGTTGTTGTTCTGTTCTGTTCTGTCGTTTTGTTATGTTTCATTGGCCCTGAAAAGCCCCTATGGGGAGCGGTCAATTAAGTATGTACTGTATTGTATTGTATTGTATTGTATTGTATAATTTGTAAATGATAGCTTGTGTTTGGTGAGCCAATGAAAATGCTTGAAATCTGATATCTGTAGTTCAGTTTTTAGTAACATCAAATAATACTAAGAGTACACATAATTGTTATATTGAGACAAGCAATAAAAGATTGTTCCTCACAAACCAGTTTTTGAAAATGAAGGCAGTTTGACATTCAGCAGTAAGCTATGAGATGTATCTCTTTTGCCAGATCTGACCTGATCCCTCAAGCACAAAATCTTAATACTTGTCATGGCAGAGCCCCTGCAGGAATAACAAAGGCAATGTCTTTTTGTCTTTTCTTTTTACATCATTATAAAATTACTGTCAAATAGTGCTCATTGTATGTTTTCAGACTCTTATTGGGTCGTGTAATGTACTCACTAGGAGTTACATGTACTGTATTGTGATAATTGCTCAGTAAAAGTGGTGGGTATCTAAACCTACAATGCCAGACCCCAGCTGACCCCACAAGCAATTTACAAAGTTGTACAAGGATCTTCTGGTAATGAACCTGTTTATTTCCTTGATATTCCTTGTGGGTTTCCAGATTCTAAAAAAATTATAATTGTTATGCCGAACACTGAATTATGGAATTGATGTTAACAAACACAACATTTTGATTTCATTTCCAACAGTATCACTTTTTCAACTGACAGTTTTTTAAACTCTGAGATCACATTCATCTGGAGCCATCACACTTGTTCAATGATTCTGTCCCTGAATTCGAACAAAAATTTATTATCTATGTTTAAGCTAATTGCTGCCTTATTGATATCCTCAAAATAATTGATAGTGTTATGTTTGAACTGCAAATACATGTAACTTCTCTAGATGATAACAGAGCCAACTCAAACTACATTCCGAATAAGACACCTCATACCAGTAACCCTGTTAACAGAGATTGTTTGAGGTTTACTATCTGTTTGCGCCCAAACCCGACACAAGAGATCATCACGACCCCCTGTAAAGCTGGACTTGTAGTGCCACAACCCTACCTACAGCTGTAGGCATTTGTTGCATTTACAGGGGGTTGTAATGATCTCCTGTACCGGGTTCAGGCGCAAACAGATAGTAAACCTCAAACAATCTCTGTTACCAGGGTACACAACACAAAAAATTAAACTTACCAATGATAGGCTAAAAGGGCAAGAAAGTTTCGAAGTGGCCAACCTGGATTCTGAGACATGGTGCAGGGATCAGAGAATCCTACCATGAACTGAAAACCCAAATA
>JALIRR010004706.1:30000-33903 GCA_023091755.1 Montipora sp. Colony 1 RG-2022
GTTTATAGTCATAAATTTTGAATTTGCAAGCTTTTGCAAACAAAAATATGCGTTGGACAAAATTCGTACAAAAATAGAACCAATCAGTGCACTTGAAGTTACCTCAAGAATACAATGTACCTTGCCATGTAATAAACTATTAAACTACATGTACACTGGACCAAAGGTGACTGATGGTACCTGTATAATAACGTGTACTGTACACAGGACTATGACGTTGCATTCAGCTGACCTGCACTGGTGTAAAGTAATCACTTAGAACCATTGGAGATGCAAGACTGGTAGCATTGATTTCAGGGCACAAAGCAGGAAAAGCAAACCAGTAATAAAACTTGTAACGCTTCAGATCCTGAAAAGGAAACAAGTGCACCACAAAAATTCACTTATCACCATTGCATCAATTAACAACAATTAATTTGAGCCCCACTTGAATTTTTTTCAATATTAATTAATTGGACTACAACAGGCCCCTGGCGCACACCTTAGCCACCAATTCCCAAGCTCATTCATCGGCAATGAATTTAATTTTTATTATTGTTCCAGAAGAGATGACAATGGGTATGAAATGATTCCAAGTTCTCTGACAGCTGTATTTCAACCAATGTGGCCTTTACACTGTGGATACAAGAATCAAAATAGGTGCCTTTAATCTTAACACCAAGCTGTCCCACAATATACTGCATCCTGACCCCACTCTCAAAAGCAAAGGGTTTAAGGATATACTAGATATAAGTGATCAAAAGATGTTGCAGACTCACAGCAAAAGTAATAAGTACAAATTGGCAAAGTAATGATGGATTGTCTGTGGCTCGGCCTGACAAAATTGACTCCCATATCTAAAATACAAGGAAACATACTGTTTTCAATTATACAGGAACTCACACATAGAGCAACATGGCCACCACAATAGTTTTCCTAGACTACGTATAACCCATTAATTTTTAATTTATTGGCTATTTTACATCAAGTGGTGGACAGTTATCACGAAATAACCCGCATCTCTGTCAGTATTTGTCCTGCGATTGTTTCCGTTGAAGAAAAAACAACAACAAATCTAGTGGAAAGAAGGAAGCAAAAGAGTTTGAACTTCTCATCTTTATTATTTTACAGAGAAGAAAAACCAACTCATTTTGTGGAGTCAAGTGATAGTTACATTAAAAAGCTGGCCGCAAATCCTGTTCCAGAGAATACAAAATAGTCAGCAAGATGTGCTGTCAAGAAAGTTATGAGTCAACTTTCAGATTTAATTAGTCCTACATGTATATATTGCAAACTGAGTCATTTGTTAACACAGAGAATTACTACAGAGTGTTTACTACCTGTATTAAAATAAACCAACAGTTCTCATCCACCTTTAACAACAGCTGTCCACCTTCAACCTGAATCCTTCAAGTGCTCCAGACTTGTTTCACGGTTGTTTGTTTTGTAGCCCTCACAGTGACAATTAAAAGGATTTGATTTTTTCCCAAGACCAAATTAATGGAAGGGCCATAAAATAAACAAACCCCTCACTGGCTTGCTGGTATACATGTCCGCTGATAATGCCTTTGGCTGAGAGCTTGTCCTCAAAATTTCACAGTTGCCCTCAAAGCTTCACTTCTTGGCCAAATGTTCATTTTTCAGACTCAGCCGCAGATATTATCAGTCAACATACCAGCCGCCTGAAGGGGTTTATTTATAATCACAATAATAATAATAATAATAATAATATTATTATTATTATTATTATTATTATTATAAATATATTACCTTCGTAAATTTGGCTGAAAAGCCATTTTTAATGGAGACAACTAATAAATTACTATAATAATAATAATAATAATAATAATAATATTTATTATTATTATTATTATTATTATAACATTTGACGATAAAAACGTTGCTTAATAACTTTGTAAGATTTAAAAAGTTAAAAACGATAAAAAGCTAAAAAGAGCTAAAATCGACGACGTTTCGACGTTAACATAACGTCATTATCAAGTCAAAAATGTATAAAAATAAGTTCTATAACTACTAAAACGAACAAATTATGAGAGAACTTAATTTACGGGTTAAACAAAAAGTTTCGCACATATGCACGTTGAGATTAGGTTTGAATTTCTTAATATAAAGCATTTCAAACACTAAACAATCAAATTTACCTTGGCACTTTCTCAGAATCTTAAAATGACTCTCATTCAAACGATCCCTCGTACCATGTGCTTTTTATACATTTTTGACTTGATAATGACGTTATGTCAACGTCAAAACGTCGTCGATTTTAGCTCTTTATACAATGTAGCTTTTTATCGTTTTTAACTTTTTAAATCTTACAATGTTATTAAGCAACGTTTTGTTGCAAGTTTTTATTGTCAAATGTTATTCTAAGTCACTTCTTCTACATTGTACAAGTTGGAAATCCTTCATTTTTGCGGAGGTTCACATGAAAATTGTCAAACATGTGCTAAAATGCTATTTTAAACATATTTTTATCATCCTTGCGGCTTCGAAACGCGCCAAACATACCCTTTTAATCATCACTCAACATATTTTCATTCCGGAATAGGGTCAATCGAACGCATCCTAAATTTAAGCATACAGCGGCAACTATAAGTACAATGTACTTAGTTGCAGCTGTATGCACATTGTGCACTTGTCTATTAAACCTGTTACTACAAGTCCAATTTAATACTTACATGTACATCCACTTAATTATTGGCTGACACATGGCTTAATGACAATATAACATCATGTCAACTATAAAAGGCAAATTCATATACATTGTACATGCAGGCAGTACAACCAACTGCCTCCTTGTAGGGAAAAACTCATAACACGAACAAGTAACAAATTCGTTTGACAATAATAACTTATTAATTTTGTTTATGAATAAGTCTAAAAATTCTCCCAAGTTTGTAAAAGAACATTTATCCTTCCAGCATATTTACTCCGTAAACAAATTTAAAGGTGCTTCCTTTTGATGCATTACATCAGTTATCCTCACTTAAACTAAGCTAATTACCTTAACATAGGAAATTAACAATGCACGTTGACAACGCAAAGAAAATTAACATTACAATAAATTAACTCGAATTTTTCAAAAATTGGGTTTAGAATTATTCATTAAATTAACGCGAATTTTTCGATAAGTGTTTATTTACTGCAATTTTCATAATTTTGCAAACTCGCACTTTACATTTCTGAATGCCAAACTGTGTTTTGGCTTCCGTCAATAAAACCTTCCAAGACAAGTGCACGGAATGCTTCTAAGTTTTTTTTAAAGCCGAAAATTTGGTTTTGAAGCCTAACTAGACCCTACTACATGTATCAATTCTTAAATGCGTACTGCGTGGCTGGCTCAAAAGGTGTCTGTGTTTATTTGCATAGAAAGCACAATTATGGCGTACGAATCTTCTACTTTAAAATTCGTCAAAAGTTTAAGAGGTTACCATGTGTATCGTTCAACCTGGAAGCCTTTAATGAAGCAAGAAATCACATTTAAGCAAGAAAAAGATAACAAACACAACCGATTTGCAGTTGTTGGACAAACAATTCTGCCAGGAACATTATTTCCCACTACTGTTGGGCATATTCTCATAGAACTGAGCCGGTATGCATATGTCTGGTTTTCATTGAAGAGAAGAGCTAACGTAATGAGGCAGGTGAAATCTATAAAATACAAATTAATGGTCTCCACTGGTTCAAGGCGGCTTAGAAATACTAGTAGAAGTAGCCGTGCATAATTTGGGAGAACGAACAGGCATTGGAAATTTTAAAGAGGAAAACAGAAGAAGTGAGCTATCCTCTTGGGAAGACAGAGGAGTATCAAGATCAATCAAAAGACATTTTGAACTCGATTTTAAACGAAGAAGTCCTGTCAGATAGTGACTCTGAAGAGCCAATAGAGGAGTCATGAACTAATAA
>JALIRR010004707.1:0-12500 GCA_023091755.1 Montipora sp. Colony 1 RG-2022
CATTTTGTAACACTTAACTGTAATTGCTTAAGTAGCGTTCACAAAAATTGAACCAAGGGAGTCCAAGGAAACACCGACTCCCGTTGGCAAACTCGTTGGTTCGATCGATGGCAAGAAAGGTTCCAATTGGAAGCACACTCGTATGCAAGTAGTCACGGTTCAAAAAAACCAAAATACAGGGATAATAAATCCAAGATTAAAATCTCCGTTCACTATTTGACAAGTGAACAAACTGGTTCGATTCGAGACCTTTCATGAACATTACCAGAGAATTGTGCTTGATCTACTCCTGATCTCGCACGTGATTCCAAGTTGGACTGGAGCCAATCAAATCACACATAGTGTTTATCCACCCTGTTCGACCCCTGATCTTGCACGTGATTCCATAGTGGACTGGAGCCAATGAAATCGCAGAATAGCAAAACACGGCGATTCGTGACTACGATGAAAATAAAACGGAATCGTCCCAATTATTAACACGCGCTGCCTACGGCATCCCGCCTAATAATTTGAATGGTTTTGCAGCAAAATACTGCTAAATGTTCTTCTTAAAAGCCTTGCACCACTTTTGCATCACTAACCAAATGTAACTTTGAGAAAGCTGGGCTTGCCTGCAATAAAATTTTCAACAAGTGATAAAAGTAGATCGTAACTCCTTATTACAAAGCATTATGGGATAGAAATGCGGACAAACATTGGAAAAATGGCCGGAAAAATGTCTTTGTTTTTGTCCACATATTAATCCCATAATGCTTTGGGTGCTTAACTAATTGGTTCATCGCTCTCATCAATTTGTGATTAAAAAAATGCGCACAATTGGCAGATTATAATGGGAAATATTTAATACCCTCCAAGTAACCTTTTTTCCGGTTGACAAATGTTTTTAAAGATAATTAGCGGTTGGTTTGATTGTCCGAGGAAAAGGCAGAAAAATAATTCCTCTCACTAAATTCCCCGGCATACGAGAAGCTTCCGAAATGATCACAACAAACACTCAATGCGAGAATTTATGCACAAATTTTATTTATAATGTATTGTCCGCTATTGGAGACTGAAAGTTATAGTCGTTGATTGCGTGAACTAAGTAATTTCGTTTTTTTAAATATTTAGGGTATCATGAAGGACAGATCAATTAGAGAATGTGACAGATACCGGAAATTCCGTAGTGATCTACAATCACAGTCATAAGTCGTTGGAACACCCACTCCCTTTCCCCCGTGGAATGTTGGATAGCGCAATGCACCCAAACTAACTGTTCAGTGCGTTTTAGTTACCAAACAACATTGAAAGATGGGAGAGGGAGGGATGCTCGATTAATTCCCTCAGTGTACCAAAAATGTGTCACTGATTGCGGTGTCTGACATTTGCAGACTGCAGACTGCAGACTGCAGACTAACCCTAAATCACAATTATTGAAAGCTAACCGTTTTAAAACGGGTTCTTAGACTGAAATACTGTTTATCAGCGCTATTTGAAATGGATGCTTAGACTTAAATACTGCTTATCAGTGCTATTTGTAGGCAGTCTGCAGTCTGCAGTTTGCATGTAGTCTGCAGTCTGCAAATGTCAGACACCGCACTGATTGTATGTAAATTTCAAATATTTTCGATAGCGTGGGATTTTTCAGTGATTGAGAACACCACAGTTAAGACTGTATCAAGCGAGATTGTGATTCATAAATAAACATAAAATATTAAAACTTGTGACTTGTGGACAACACTGCTTATTTGGAAGCAAGCATTCTTACACCACAGCATTACCATCTGCTAGATACACTAGTTAATACCTTCTAATTTCTCATTTGTGTGTAAACTGTTTCCTACTAAAGAAGTTTAAATTAAAAAATCAATCAGACTGTTTTAATATCACATGTAACATCGTTTTAAGAATTGATCACTCGTTTATTTGCATTACACATAGAGCTTATCCTTCATTATGAACTTAGTTTTTGACAGTGTTGAGATGTTGCAAAATTGTTGCAAAGTTCCCGAAAGTTCCTACGGAGGGAGATACAAAACTTCCACTTCAGTTGGGCGGAATTTGAAAGTGCCAGCAAGGAATGTTCGAGCAAAAGTACTTGTGTAAGCATGGCCTGCTGGTGGACTGTAAGTGTGACCAAGGTTTGAATACGAAGACGTACCAGATGACGCAAGGTTTGAAATGTAAATATCGAATCCTCCTCCAAACGTAGGTCCATATCTATTGCAGTCGTATATGGAATAGGCTCTATTCGAACTATATCGACCCGTTTGTGGCAGCTTTGTCGGGGCCCATCCTGGCTTGTTGCGCAACGAGAACAAAAAGGCAGTAGCATCGTAGCGAGAAGAACAACTAGAACCTTAACGAAAGAAAGGAATCAACCAATCAATTAATCAATCAATCAATACAGAAACAAACAAAAATAAAATAAATAAATAAATAAATAAAATAAGCAATAGGTTCCAGGCAACAGCTTCACACGTCCTGTACGTGCCTGTCCTAAACAGTAACGTGAACTTGGCCTAAATTGAATGAGAATCTTCACTTTCACTCCGGAGGAGAATAAAAAATGAAATATACAATTAATAATGTAATAATATTTTATTTAAAAATATATGGGGCACTAACTGGGGAACTGTACTGTTTCACTGTAGAATTAAAGAGACTTTGTTCATTTAGTTGTTATTAGTGTATTTAGGGATGCCATGGGATCATTTTTCTCAGTCTGGGGACACCTATTGTACGATATATATATAGTTTATAAAAAAATTATAATCTTTTGAAAATGTGTGTTAGCATAAGAAACGTCAACTTTTATAAAAATGCGTTGGAATACAATGTTTATCACCGCTGTTTGGACTGTTCACAAATCAAATCAAATTATACGTTGGTTTTTAGGAGAAGGGAAGTCTGGTGTACCCCACGGAGAAAGATCTCTCACTGAGTACAAGGATGTACTGAGGGGACTGAGGGTACTGAGGGATGTACAGGGGACCTCTCAGGAGAAAGACCTCTTAGTGCAGAGTAGAGAACCAACAAACTCAACCTACATATGACGCCAAGTCTGTGAATCGAATCCCCGCAACATTGGTGGCAGAAGAGTGCTCTCAGGAGGAAACCATTTATGCGAAAATTGCAAACAAATTAGTTTAAAGACCCTTCCAAAAAGTTGCTGTTACCAGGATAAAAAAGTTCTAGAATCCTTATTTTCACTTTCAAATTTCTTGGGAGCCGGCATCTTGAACAGTTGCATTGTGACTTGAGCCGATTGCAGTGTTGTTGTAAATAAATAAATAAAGTTTAAAAACGTTCACAACACTTCAATTCTTTACGCGCCTGTTCTTGCTCTCCGTCCCCCCGTTAAGGGGGCTGGAATGAAGATTCCCTGTTGTAAAACAATAAGATCTTACTACTACCCCATGATATTCCAGTGTATCCTCCAAACACATACTCTCCAACTTGAACTATTGTAACGGTTGGTCCTTTATTATCGCATTGTTGATGAAAAGTGGTGGAGGCCCAGCCGTGATTGGACGCCTTATAACATCTCTTCCATTTGTAAGAACCGCGAGGCATGATGGGTGTTAGCCAGGTCTTGAGTGCCGCTAAGTACTGCTGGTTATTTCCAACGATGCTTGAGGTTATAAAAGCCTCTGAAGAAATGAACGAATCAGAATACAATTAAACAAGTCGGTTTAATAAATGTCCATGATGCCTTAACCGTATTTTCATTGTCGTTGTTTATCATTATCATCATCATCTGTTTATTTCAAGTTTTGTTTCTCGATATATTGGAGCTAAAATACTGCGGACATGAATTTCTATGAAAGGGTTCAAGGGTTTCGTTTTATTGAAAAGGACAGAGTCACGCTTCAGGGTCCTGAAGAGAAGTATTCACTGAAATTTAACTTTCCAGTTGAGACAAAATACTAACTTAAGCTTATGCTCCGTTCACACGAAACCTTACCCATGTTTTGAAGATGTTTAGTTAAACAAGGTTTCAAAGTGTTTTCTTTTTGACCAATGAATACTGATTTTTGTCGACAACAAATTTAGCACAGATCAAAGCATGTAATGAAACTTATCTGAATCTGATGAAAAAGCCGGTGCTACATTTTTCTGACTGATTTTCAATTTGTTAATTCCTGGTTAATTCAAAATGTCTAGTTGGTGTGAATGGGGTATTAGTCCCTTGTTTTGTAAATCAACTGGGAGAAATGACCGAGGGAAGCTTGGGGAAGGGGGTGCGCTCTCGATTACGTGACAAAAAAATGCTGAGTAGTCCAGATTAATCTAAGGCAGCGTTTAAACGAACGCGGTTTCATTTGTAACCGCATCGTTTTCAATGCGGTTACACCTTCTGTTTACACGACACCGATCGAGACTGTTGCCTAAATCGTGTCGATTTAAAACCGCGGTTTCATCTCTCGTGTAAACAGCGAAACCGCATCGATTTGAATACGTTACTATTTTGGCGCGAAATTTGCAATGTTCAATTCAAAATAGTGAATGTAGCACGTAGTGCAGCGCTCGCTTATACCATCGCGATTTTGACGCGGTTTCGAAGTCATGAAACTGTGTCGATGTGAGACAGCGTTCGTGTAAACGCTGCTTAAACCAAATGAAGAATATGTGGACGATTCCAGTAATCACTCGAGTGGCACTTATCTAAAACAAACAATTTGTTCAGCACTGTGAAAGTACGTTACCCTTGAGGGGAACCTCCACTAAAACAACAAATTGTTTGAACTTTTTCCAAATGAAAGGGTTTGTATCTAATATAAATGAATTTCAAAAACGCTTGTTTGTTTGATTTTAAAAATTTAAGCTCTTAGAAACCGAAGTTGTTTCCCTTTTGCCGTTTAACGCTAAATCTCTCTATTAGAATAAACTGATGCTTTCTAACCTTGAACTTCAACGTAGGTACTAGTTTCTACGACAAAGACTTGAGCACTAGTTGCAACACAGAGATAATTTCCTGTATCGCTGGACGTTAGGTTTGTAATAATCAACGCTCCCTTGGTCTGTTGAGTCCGCCCAAGTGGCAGCTGACCCCCTTTCTTCTTCCAGCTGATCAGTGGTTGTGGATCACCAGTAGCGCTGCAATTTAGCCTCAGATCGGCTCCTAATATTGCGCTTACTTTAGCAGGTGGCTCAACAGTGAACTGAGGAAGGGAAACAACAACTACGAAAGTTTTTTCTTCAACGCGACCCAAAAGATTTTCTGCTGAACAGAAGTAGTAGTCTGAGTCTTCTTTGCGAACTTGTAAAACTTGTAAAGCGCTATTGTTGTACTTCACTCTCCCCTGGGGTAATTGGCCAGTGGATTTTCTCCACATAACCACTGGTGCAGGATGTCCAGTCACGTGACAAAGTGGAAGCGTTAGAGTGCTTCCTTCAATAGCGTAGCGAGGTCCCGGATCTAGTGAAACACGAGGGTGAACTGAAACAAAAGAAATTTCTTTTTAGAACCACAACAGAACTCCCGTAACCCATTCAGGGGCGTAGAGACCATATACGCACCTACGCACGTACGAACGTCAAAAATATAAGAAAATATTAATTTATTTATTTATTGGCGAAAAGCGACTTTTACAGATGCAAGAGTTTTCTCTTATTGTATCGCTGCTATTTTACGAAAAGAAAACATTGTGCACTATCCATTTTAATATGAGAGTTCAAAACCCAGTCATCACAACCACAGAAATAAAAGACTTGACCTTTTGACCCTTCATTTTCTCCCCTTTTTCTGAGAGATTCCCAAAAGTATTTGACCCTGACCTAAGGGCAGCGTGAAACGCTGTCATTTCAGGGTCAGAACTTATGAGTTCATGAGTTCAAAGTACTCAGCTGACAAATTGAGTGGTAAGTTAATTAAATGGCCCAGAGATCAATAAGCGACTTCTTTAGCAGGTGAAGAGACTAAAAACCCCTCTTCGAAGCACTGTGAGTGAGGAGGGGCTGTCCTCTTTCGCAATTCTCCACATA
The DNA here is from genome assembly GCA_023091755.1 of Montipora sp. Colony 1 RG-2022. Taxonomy (NCBI): domain Eukaryota; kingdom Metazoa; phylum Cnidaria; class Anthozoa; order Scleractinia; family Acroporidae; genus Montipora; species Montipora sp. Colony 1 RG-2022. The sequence continues at coordinate 5,968 of JALIRR010004707.1, forward strand.
CACAAGCACAACAATGTGCATATTGACAATGTAATATCTGAATTTTTCCGTCGTAAAGGGAGGCGTCTCGCCCTTTCCCGTAGCCACTTTGAGTTTATAATACACTCTTCTAGTTTGGTACAGTAGTACAAAAGGTTGATGATTAAACAACAAAGGTACTGAATAGTTAGCGTTCTTTTGTGCTTTGATTTATGAAACTTTCCCCTGCTGGAAAACATGGAAAAGGGCATTTCCGAGGCCCTAAAAAGACATTTTTTCTGGGGGAGCATGCCCTTAGACCCTCCTAGAGCCTTCGCCTTCGCTGCTCGTTTCACTACGCCTTCTTGTGTGTAACTAAACGGAAAAACCACGCGACGCCCCTGCCATTGTCGATTCCTTTCATTAGACCTTGGACCATCAGTTTACGTTATTATATGTGGCTAAATTATTTTATTCAGGGAAAGTTAACCTCGAGACAGGGCTTTCTTCCCAGCAGTCATTTCCCAGGCAGATATGCTCATGTGAGGCGGCTGCTAGTATCCAGGGGCATGTACATGTAATCGCATAAGTTAGCTCTGCCTTCTGCTTGCTTGTTAGGTTTCAATGATATTTTTTTGGTCAATGGCGGGTTTGGCTACAATACTCGTCAAAAATCTTGAAGCACTTGTGTCTGTTTACCCTTCCCAATGTTGATTTGGATATCAAAGTGGTCTCAGTGCTTCAAAACACGCGTAGCTCAACATTGGGTAGGGAGAAGGCACATTTCGTGGGGGAAAACAGTGTGAAGTAGAGAAACGGTGTCTGTTTCAACGATTTGTGACGAGTATTGTAGGTCCGTAGAAAAAGAATAACTGATTATTTTCAAAAGAAATTTACCGTTCACTTCGAGCCGCACCAGAGATTGTGCCTGTCCCAAGATGTTTGATGCGGAACACTTGTATCTACCCGAGTCACTTTCAATCACCTTTGGAAAAAGCAACTTTCCTTGTGAGGCTGTTGGCAAACGTGTTTCTGACTTTCCTTCCAGTTTACTCCATGTAATTGAAGGTTTAGGATTACCGCTGACTGAACACTGAAAAGATGCTGTTTGAGTTTCATTAACTGTCATCTCTGCCGGCGAAACAGCGATGGTGGGAGGTGCGATGGATTCACCAGGCTCTCCTTTCGCTCCTGGTATACCTGTGGTTCCTGGGTCTCCTTTCTGTCCTTTTAACCCGATTTGTCCCCGAGGCCCCGCTGGTCCCATGATACCTTGCTTTCCACTCTTTCCAGGCGATCCCATAATTCCTCTGTCCCCTTTGTTTCCGTTCTTTCCTTTTTGTCCTCGCCTTCCCCGGTTGCCCCTTTCTCCTTTCGGTCCAGGTGGACCGGGAGGGCCTGGGGGACCTGACATATATTTACCGTTGTTTGATTGGTAAAGTCTTACTCAGCTCTGATAGGAATTGTTCAATGTTTAGTCTCTTTTCTTCTGTTTGCTTGTTTTCAGTTTCGTTGTTGATGGAAGAAGCCCTGCGCCTGTGTCGATGAACGCTATTGGTTTGAGATTCTACAACAAACCATAAAATGGAAAAAAGTTGTCAGTTGACAAGGCCATAAATCCACTGAGGGAATGAGGTTATTATCGTCTATAAGAGGCGGGTCAAGAGAGATTTTGTTGAACACGTTTCTATGTTAGTCGATACCTATACCGCTATAAAAAGTTCATTGAGAGATGTTCTTCCTTTCTAATAACATTTTCCATAAAATTTAAAACACTGCTGCTAATTTAAATAAAATTGCTGCAATTTTAAAACTTTTAACGGTAAGAGAGATTACAAATTGCCCTTATGTCTCAAAATACCAAAAGCTTTTCTCGAAAAACCGGTAAGGATATTTTCCACTTCCTTGAACCACTGGGCAATTGCATGGTACCATATTTAAATTCTGCTAGAGCACTTGGACTACTAAGAAAACATACAATTCTTTTTTCGTTAAGCAACTAATGACGTGTTTTCTGGCAGTATGTTGGCAAATTTGCATACATCTCCACTCCATGAGGCATGGGCACATCATTAACTCATTGTGGGTAAATTTGTAGTACTGTATCAGTAGTTAATCAAAGAGCGTTATGAGTTTTGTCTTGTATGTTAGCTTATGTTATGAGTTGCTGAGAAATGATGAATTTTTGAATTATTCGCCTTAGAGTCATTCTTATCATCACCATCACAATCATCGGTCCTTTCTGCACCCAAAATTATTATCTGATTGAGCTCTATAAATTATCAAATAAACACAATTGTCTGCTGCTTGAATTCTTGATCTCAGAACTTTTGTGTTGGTAAGCAATAATCCTTTCCACGGCGAGCCCAGTTGGCTAAACATTCATGGAACACATATATTCTCAGGACAAATAACTCGGACGATACTCGCCATTTTATAAATTTGAAGGGTGCGTTTCTTTGGAAGAATCCAAGATTGGATTTATGATCTCAGATCACACGGATGCTTCATTCCCAAAGAAATGAAGAATCCGAAAACAGATTTTTCTGACGTGATAACCCACTTTCAGCAGGTTAGGATTAAGGTAATTTGTATCATATTGAAGTTCTGCGAAATATTTACGACTTTCTATAAATTTCGGATACAGTGAAGAAAAAAATAGCACCGAAAACACCTTTAATATATAAAAATTGCTCGCCATGAATCACATAAATGGCAGGAATGTGCACTTTAACAAGACTACCGCTGACCAAACGTAGGTTTTTGTTGGATCCGTCTTTCAAATTAAAGAAACGCGTGGATCATGAATCCTAAAATCCGGATTCAGATCTGAATCTTATTAATCCACACGAAGAGTGGATTCTTTGGAGGAATAATCAATTTTCGGATTTTAGTAAAGAAACGCAAAATCCGCTTTTGGATACAAGAATCAGGATTTGCATTTTCCCAAAGAAACACACTCTTAGTTTAAGCTATATCACGGTGATAATTGTTTGTTCACTTGAATGGTCCGCACATAAAGGTTTCTGTTAAGGTCAGAGAACTTGACATTCACATAATTATTTTGCCTGTTTGTTGCAATGGTGATTTCCTCCTCTCTTTATTAGTATTATATTTAATTATCTTGCTGATGTTTGCGAATTAATTGAGAACATTGAATCCTCTTTGCTTACATCATTAGTAACTAAGCAAGCACTAGTCAACTAGTCAATTAGACGTCAACTGTGTTCGAAATGAAACTCTGATCTCTGTTCCTTAATGGTATCATAAACAATGGCGATTCTCCTTTGACCAACAGTGGTTTAAGCAGTTGATGGGAATCATCAGTTTCTCGAGAAAATTGAATTTCCTTAGATTTCTTTTTCACAACGTCTTATTCAGTGAAAAGGAATGTTGCCCATTCACCTTTGCCCGCTTTGTTTGTCGCAGTAAAACTCTTTGGTATCGGTATAATTTCATGAAGGAACCTATGCGCTTCAATTTCCCCAAATAGTATGTTTCACTTGGTTGAGTTTACCAAAATAATTGTATCGCGAACTTACCAGAAGCATATTTGAAGGACTTTGTGATGTCTGGATCCGAAACAATCGATGATTTTGTACTTGTCAGGGCAACGCTTTCAAGAGCGTTTATCCTCCTCTTCTGCTCGTTTAGCTCCAATTCAATCCTCAGAAACCCACCACAGTACAATACAATTGATAAAATAGATATAATAGAAGCAAAGGAAGGTAAATTCTTCTGAGTAGTCATTTTCGTGTTTTGAGTAATTTGGTTCCCTCAGTCATCGTTTTATTCAGCTTGACATGTGATACCTTAAAAGATGATCCGTCAAATTCCCCACCTATATCTGTAAAGTTCACAAAGTTCACATCCGTTCTGGCAAATTTCCCTCGTTGTGATTCAATAGTTATGTTAGGTTTTGCATTGTTGACCCGTATTCAAACATAACGGGTGCGGGAGGCAACCCCTCTATCTTTTTGTATTCATCGTACATGTATGGAATTTGAAATTCCTTTTTCATCTGTTGCTTTGGCCTTTTAAGTTCGTGCATTAACTGCCACTTTTAAGGTGCGCCTTGCCTTACTTTTGAACGCGCTTTCCCTCTGGGAAGTTCGCCAATCACGAATTATTTTGCGTCGTTTCTGATTACCTCTTGTGAAGGTATTCAGTGGGTTGATTGTTTTCGTGTAGTTTTCCAAAGGAACGAAAAATCCGTGTTCGAGTTATTTTGCGGTCAAGATATGTGTTTACTTCGGGTTAGAGCGAGATTTGATAATCCATGTGGAAGGGAGACTTTCGTGAAATACACTTGGCAACCACGGACTCAATACTACAGTTGTTAATAAAAGAAGGAATAGAAAACTCGATGAGCCAAGGGTTAGACTAACGAGCAACTATAAAGAATACCGTTTAATTACTGCTGATATCAAATATACATGGTTCAACAACATGTTTACTGATAAGAAGCAACCGACCTACGATCTGTGGGCGCCGACATTTTTCACCCTCTCAACAAGACGCCTGGAGGCGTTTACGCGGGATGGGTCGAGGTAAGCAATAAAGCCTCACATTTGAGGAGGCACTCTCTCGATTCAAAGCCCTCCTGGAAGAGCGAGTCTACCCTACACATGTTATCGAGAGAACTCTATACGAGGTCAATTTTTCTGGCACTTTAACAAGAACTCAAAACCACCGAGAAAGTTCTACCATTTGTCACTAACTAAAACCCAGCGGTGTCAAATCTTCGAGCAATACTGAAGCGTAACTGGAGTTTTATTGAAAACGAGCTATTACTGGCAATGATATTCAAGGAACCTCCTTAATATCAAACAAGAGGGGCGAATCACCCAAGGACATACTCGTTAAAGCAAAACTGAAAATTGACCGTGCGGGTATGTCGCATTCTTTTAAATATCTACTGTTTGTATTGAAAAGGAGAAAATGAGGAGATGATTGGCTATGATAATCCTGGGTGCCCCATCATGCGGTTCCACATTGGAATGGTGGGGGCCCCAGAGGGGATCTGCCGAGTATGGAAAGGTTTGTACACTGATTTATTCCTATAAAACTGTTGATGATTGCGTGAAAATGTTGCTTTGCTCTGGCTTGTTCAAAAAAGTACTGGCAACTTTCAAAGTTTCTTTTTCAGGGTAACAATCAAGTGCAATCCAAAACAGCCCCCAGGGAGCTAGTATTAGGTATTGTTTTGACTAAATGAAGCAACCCTAGGTGTGGGGGTATGAATTGAGGTCGGTTTCACTGGCACAGGTTTGGAGAATAATTAACAAATTGATGTCAGTTTTTCATGCGTCTGTCCTGTTAGTGATCATGAATTGCGTCATAACATTGTCAAAGTAGCTGTGGATCCACGAGGCGATAGCCGAAGGATCCGCAGACTACTTTTACAATAACAAAAAGGCAGAGGGGTTAAAATTAAGCCAAAACACGACAAGAAAGCGAGACACAAATGCGAGAAACTTCGATCTGACACATCGTGTCATTATCGCATTAATTATAAAATTATGTGTCTGTCCGCTTATTGACAATAAAAATTAGCCAATGAGCGCGCGAGAATTTTTGCAGGCATTGTAAAATATATATTTTATAACACTTACTATAATTGCTTAAGTAGCGGTCACAAAAATTGAACCATGGCAGTCCAAGTGAAACACCGATTCCCGTTGGCAAACTCGTTGGTTCGATCGATGACAAGAAAGGTACCCAGTTGGAAGCACACTCCTATAAAGCCAAAACACAGGGCTAATAAATCCAAGAATTTAATCTCCGTTCACTATTTGATAAGTGAACAAACTGGTTCGATTGGAGAACTTTCATGATATTGTGCTTGGTCTACTCCTGATGTCGCACGTGATTCCAAGTTGGACTGGAGCCAATCAAATCACACGTAGTGTTTATCCACCCTGATCAACCCCTGATCTTGCACGTGATTCCAAGGTGGACTGAAGCCAATGGAATCGAACAATAGAAAAACACGGCGCTTCGTGACTACGATGAAAATAAAACGTCCCAATTATCAACACGCGGTGCCTACGGCAGAATGTGAAAGTGTTTGGTTAAATTTATTTTGTGATTGGTTTGGTTTTGCAGTGAAATTCTGAGTGTTCTTCTTAAAAGCCTTGCACCACTTTTGCATCACTGACCAAATGTCACTTTTATAATTTATTGTCAGCGGACAAAAGACGTAGGCAAATCAGATATTCACATAATATACGAGTTTTCCGGCACGAACCATGGTCATCTTTTTGATAAATTGCTGCGGAGTGAGCGCAGCGAGCGAGCAGCAATATATTCTGGATTCGTGAGACTGTTAGGACGAATTCTCGAATTCACCACTTTTTCCCAGAATGCATCATAGCTAGCCAGAATGCGCTGCTCCATTCACCAGCTTTTTCCAGAATGCATTGCATTTGAGCAGAACGCCGCGAAACACTCGTAAGCATTCGGTGAAACAACACATCACGATGTACAAGCAAAAACCCGTAAGCATTCGTTGCCGCCGGTCCGGCGTATATTCTACAGCCGCGAGGAGTTATTTGCTCTTCGATCTCGCAAAT
>JALIRR010004707.1:17500-32500 GCA_023091755.1 Montipora sp. Colony 1 RG-2022
AAAGTGATTGGACTCTTACAGAGTTTGTAGAAAATAGTAGCGGCTCGAAAACCGTTGGATTTTTCTCAATCAAACAAGAACTTAACCTATGGATTTCCTCATGTTTCTCATCGCTCATTTCATCCCTCCAAAGAGCAATAGCTCTGTAAAAACAATTTCCATCTCCTCTGACAACGACTTCTCTCCTCTGAGGAGGTATATTTCCAGAAGCCATAATTCGTTTACGCAAGACGTAACTAATAAGAAAACAGCCTAGACACACGTAAATACAACTAAAAAGGCTTTATTTTGTTATTTCCTCCAGATTTGTACCTAATTTTGTAATATTTCGAGACCATGACGAGATGTTAATTTCACAATAAATAAACCTTACGGATCCTCACGCGAGCAAGGTTAATCCGAGTAAATTTTATCTCATATTTCACGGTTATTCAAACAAAAACTTAGATTTGCCACGTATCAACATTGCCCAAATCGATTTCTGATAAATCTGTGTCGAAAAAAGCGTTGATCTCTCTCTAAAATAATTTTTTGGACGTCGAAGTAAGTTTCCGCCATACATTTTCTTTTTGCGACTTGCAATGTTTGCCCCCTGGCGATCCCAGAACCCTTTGCGTATAAACGGGGATCCGATTACTGGCAACTAATTCATTGTTAGTTTGGTTTTTTTTTAAATATTTAGGGTATCATGAAGAACAGATCAATTAGAGAATGTGACAGATACCGGAAATTCCGTAGTGATCTACAATCACAGTCATAAGTCGTTTGTCATTACACATAGCTCTAATCTTTCATTATGAACTTAGTTTTGGACAGTGTTGAGATGTTGCAAAATTTTAAAGTTCCCGAACGTTCCTACGGAGTGAGATAGAAAACTTCCACTTCAGTTGGGCGGAAGTTGTAAGTGCCGGCAAGGAATGTTTGAGCGAAAGTACTTGCGTAAGCATGGCCTGCTGGTGGACTGTAAGTGTGACCAAGGTTTGAATACGAAGACGTACCAGATGACGCAAGGTTTGAAATGTAAATATCGTGTCCTCCTCCAAACGTAGGTCCATATCTATTGCAGTCGTATATGGAATAGGCTCTATTCGAACTATATCGACCCGTTTGTGGCAGCTTTGTCGAGGCCCATCCTGGCTTGTTGCGCAACGAGAACAAAAAGGCAGTAGCATCGTAGCGATAAGAACAACTAGAACCTTAACGAAAGAAAGGAATCAATCAATCAATCAATCAATCAACAAAGAAACAAACAAAAATAAAAAATAAATAAATAAATAAAATAAGCAATGGGTTCAGACAACAGCTTCACACGTCCTGTACGTGCCTGTCCTAAACAGTAACGTGAACTGGGCCTAAATTGAAAGAGAATCTTCACTTTCACTCCGGAGGAGAATAAAAAATAAAATATAAAAATAATGATATAGTAATATTTTATTTAATTGTTAAGTGTATTTAGGGATGCCATGGGGCACTAACTGGGGACACTGTACAGAAATCAAATCAAATCATACGTTGGTTTTTAGGAGGGGAAGTCTGGTGTACCCCACGGAGAAAGACCTCTCAGTACAGGGATGTACTGAGGGGACTGAGGGTACTGAGGGATGTACAGGGGACCTCTCAGTACAGGGATGCCATGGGGCACTAACTGGGGACACTGTACAGAAGTCAAATCAAATCATACGTTGGTTTTTAGGAGAAGGGAAGTCTGGTGTACCCCACTCAGAAAGACCTCTCACTGAGTACAGGGATGTACTGAGGGGACTGAGGGTACTGAGGGATGTACAGGGGAACTCTCAGTACAGGGTTGCCATGGGGCACTAACTGGGGACACTGTACAGAACTCAAATCAAATCATACGTTGGTTTTTAGGAGAAAGGAAGTCTGGTGTACCCCTCGCAGAAAGACCTCTCACTGAGTACAGGGATGTACTGAGGGGACTGAGGGTACTGAGGGATGTACAGGGATGCTATGGGGCACTAACTGGGGACACTGTACAGAACTCAAATCAAATCATACGTTGGTTTTTAGGAGATGGGAAGTCTGGTGTACCCCACGGAGAAAGACCTCTCACTGAGTACAGGGATGTACTGAGGGGACTGAGGGTACTGAGGGATGTACAGGGGACCTCTCAGTACAGGGATGCCATGGGGCACTAACTGGGGACACTGTACAGAAATCAAATCAAATCATACGTTGGTTTTTAGGAGAAGGGAAGTCTGGGGTACCCCAAGCAGAAAGACCTCTCACTGAGTACAGGGATGTACTGAGGGGACTGAGGGTATTGAGGGATGTACAGGGGACCTCTCAGGAGAAAGACCTCTTAGTGCAGAGTAGAGAACCAACAAACTCAACCTACATATCTGGGAATCGAACCCCAGGAACATTGGTGGGAGAAGAGTGCTCTCGGGAGGAAACCATTTATGCGAAAATTGCAAACAAATTTGTTTAAAGACCCTTCCAAAATGTTGCTGGTACCAGGATAAAAAAGTTCTAGAATTCTTATTTTCACTTTCAAATTTCTTGGGAGCCGGCATCTTGAACAGTTGCATTGTGACTTGATCCGATTGCACTATTGTTGTAAATAAATAAGTAAAGTTTAAAAACGCTCACAACACTTCATTTCTTTACGCGCCTGTTCTTGCTCTCCGTCCCCCCGTTAACGGGGTTGGAATGAAGATTCCCTGTTGTAAAACAATAAGATCTTACTACTACCCCATGATATTCCAGTGTATCCTCCAAACACATACTCTCCAACTTGAACTATTGTAACGGTTGGTCCTTTATTATCGCATTGTTGATGAAAAGTGGTGGAGGCCCAGCCGTGATTGGACGCCTTATAACATCTCTTCCATCTGTGAGAACCGCGAGGCATGATGGGTGCTAGCCAGGTGTTGAGTGCTGCCAAATACTGCTGGTTATTTCCAACGATGCTTGAGGTTATAAAAACTTCTAAAGAAATGAACGAATCAGAATACAATTAAACAAGTCGTGTTTCAAAAAATAAATTTTCTTTATGCCTTAACTTAGCATCATCATTTTTTACAATATTATCATTAGCTGTTTATTTCCACTTTTTTGTCGATTTATTAGAGCTAAAATACTGTGGACATGAATTTCTATGAAAATGCCATAAAGAAGTTTGTTGGCTGAAATTAAACTTTCCACTTGAAACAACATACCAGTTAATCAGAAACCCATAAGGGTTGAAACGTTTAACGCGCGTTCACAGCTTCCGAATATTCAGTGCGAACTGATTGGTTGAATGTCTCAGTGCTAAGTACCATATTTGGAAACCCCTCGCTCTTGTTGTTCCAAATATGGTACTTAGCAAATTGAATATTCAGAAGCTTGTTTCCCAGCACACAAGGGGCCGTTACACGTTTCAACCGTTATGGGTTTCTGAGATAATCCAATAGACTATAAATTTAGACTCACAAGGCAACTTTTTTAAAAAAAAGTTGGGTATGACTCACGTCATCATCAGTTTAATGCGATGCAATGTTGTGTTCTTTACAGGCCTTATGAAACTTACGTTCGTTTTCTATTGGGACCAACCGTTTTTCAGTTGGTTGGGTTGATTGGGTTTTCAGTGTGCTATTCGGAAAAAACCGTTTTCGGTTGGTTTGGTTGATCAACTTTTTCAGCCGGCATCAAACTACAATCATAGACAAAAGTAGTTGGGAAGGTTATGTAAATAAACCGCACCAGAGCTGTACTTAAACCCGCTTCTGTTAAAGCGTAAAAGAAATATTTTCACCTTCTCTTATATAGCCCCACTCCCCCTTATTCAATGGTGGAAGGTAACACAACAATCTCCCACTAAAACCATTCAGTTTTGGAAAACATTGAATGAGGGGTGAGGGGAGAGAAGCAATGAAGACGTCAAAAGTACTAACCTTCCTAACGGTTTTGTCTATGATTGTAGGTTGAAACGATTGAAAAAGCATTGGCAGCGACCGCTGTCGTTTACGCGGGTCATTTAAAGTCGGCTGCGGGCTCCTGCCGGGTTGCTTTCGTTCAACTCGTCAACGCTGAGAAGTCTGGTAATACCTATTCCCAGGAGTTACCGCGTTTCAACCGAAAACGGTTGGAAAAGTGTTGTATTGGGAAACCTCAACCGCTTTAACCTAAACCGGTTGCGGTTGAAACGGTTGATCCCAATAGAACACGATCTTAATCAGTTGAAAGAAACGACCTAGGGAGGCTTGGGAAAGGGAGTGTTTCTCTCGGCCGTTTCTCTTGATTGTAGAGAGCTTAAGATTTTACGACGGCGACGGACACAACAACGCCGCAAAACAATGATATCATTGGGTAAAAGAGCATAAATAATCGTGCTGCACGTGTAGCACGGATTTTAGCACGTATTCTTGCGGTTATCTGCGTAAGGACGACGTGAAATTACCAAATTTGAGGTTTTGACGACAACGTGAGCTTGCAACAGGGAATTTTCTATACTCTAATTTCACTTTGTCACTGCTCGTGCCAATTTATTATTAGGATACTTCGCCCAAATTGTAAGAAGTGGTAAAGCAAAGTGATATTTTGAGGTGACGTTTTCTTTGACGTCACCGTCGTATATCAGCGCTCAGGCTGCGCAGCTCGACTGACTCAGAAGTCCAGATTAAACTAAACCAAGTGAGCAATGTATGGACCCTTCCTGGTCTGACAGTAATCATGCCACGAAAAAGAGTGATTCTGATTTCCTCGAGTGGCACATATCTTAAACAAACATTTTCGTTTAACACTGTTAAAATAAGTTACTCTTAAAAAACTACGAATTTCTAAAACTGGACATATAAAGTTAGATAAATTATTTGGCCCCTCATTACAATTTACATTGAAAAGGTCACCGGATGAAAGATCCCCTCAGCTTGTCATTCCTTTAAGAGAAGCACTTCAAGACGCAAACATTTTGACCAATTATTAAGGGATTCTATCAACATTAGTTTGCGCATGAGACAAAGTAATTGCCATACAAATACTTTTTTTCGCGAATCGACTGTCTCAATAAAGAGATGCTTTATTGATGACTGAAAGTGCAAAGTATTTCAGTGTTTAGCCTTTACCTTGCATGTAAAATACGCTTTCTTGCTTACTGAACAAAGTAACTAACGACCATTTCTGATGAAGATTTGACAGTAATGTTAGTATCCTCTTGGCTGTTTGAATTTTTACTTTCTCCTTCAATATGGGATCCATATGGGATAAAATATGGGATTAATATGGGATCATTCGATCAGTTGCATTGCGTGTGACGGCAATCGGAAAATGTCAGGCTGGAATTTGCCTCTTACCAAGAAGCTAAGAATCAAAACAAAGTTATTGATTTTAACTAATTCCTTCCCTGTAACCTACAGATACTAAATCTCTCTATTGAATGACGAATTACTGTGCTCTAACCCACCTTGAACTTCAATGTAGGTAGCAGTTTCTACTTTAAAGACTTGAGCACTTGTTGCAACACAGAGATAATTTCCCGTATCGCTAAGAGTCAGGTTTGTAATAACCAATGCTCCATTCGTCTGTTGAGTTCGCCCAACTGGCAGTTGACCTCCTATCCTTTTCCAACTGATCAATGGTTGTGGATCACCAGTAGCGCTGCAATTTAGCCTCAGATCGGCTCCCAATCTTGCGCTTACTTTAGCAGGTGGCGCAACTGTGAACTGAGGAAGGGAGACAACAACTACGAGAGTTTTCTTTTCAACGCGACCCAAAAGATTTTCTGCTGAACAGAAGTAGTAGTCTGAGTCGTCTTTGCGAATTTGTAAAACTTGTAAAGCGCTGTTGTTGTAGCTCACTCTTCCCTGGGGTAGCTGGCCAGAGGATTTCCTCCACATAACCACAGGTGCAGGATGTCCAGTCACGTGACAAAGTGGAAGACTAAATGTGCGTCCCTCAATAGCGTGGCGAGGTCCCGGATCTAGTGAAACGCGAGGAGGAACTGAAACAAAAGGAAGTACGTTTTAGAAACCATGTTCCCTGCTAACGTAGGTCTCTTTTCTTTTTACGTTCGCTGGGCTGACGAATACGGGAAACAGACCTCTGTCATGGGTCGAAATTCACTTTGATCCAACCGCCGTCCAGAGCCTTGGATGGCACTCTTCAAACCGCATGCCCCATGAAATGTTTGCTGACTGTGACTTGAGCCCACTGTGTCCCACGCATTCCTTTACAGTCATTCCACTGTTCTTAAGTGAGCGCACAAAACATGAAGCATGACGTGAGGATTCACTGCCGTGCATGCTCAACAAAGTGAATTTCGACCCATGGCAGATTTAGAGGTCTCTTTTCCCGCACTCGTCAGCCCAGCGAACGCAAAAGAAAGGAGACCTCTGCTAGCAGGGAAACAATCGAAACTTAATTCCAAAGGAACGGCGAAGCACTTCTGTTGAATTTTTAAAGCTAATTGATTCAATTAGCTCGCTAAATTACAATTCTTGACTAACGCAACCTTGAGACTTTCACGAAACTTATAAGAGAAAATCTCCGATTAAAAACACGATCTTTGCAAGACTGACACTCATCTCGTACAACTTCAGTTTTCTGTTGGCAAGTAACTCTGACTTCAAAGATTACTGAATATCGCCTTTAGAGTCAAAGAAACTGTAGAATCTATTGAGCAGTCATGGAATGTGGAAAACGTTGGAGACAATGATATTTTTCCGGTCAATGCCGGGTTTAACTATTCCCGTAGAAAAAGAATGACTGATTATCTGCGGAAGAAATTTACCATTCACTTCGAGCTGCACCAGAGCTTGTGCCTGTCCCAATATATTTGATGCTGAACACTTGTATCTACCCGAGTCACTTCCAATCACCTTTGGAAAAAGCAACTTTCCTTGTGAGAGTGTTGACAAACGTGTTTCTGACTTTCCCTCCAGTTTACTCCATGTAATTGAAGGTTTAGGGTTACCGCTGACTGAACACTGAAAAAAGGCTGTTTTAGTTTCATTAACTGTCATCTTTGCCGGCGAAACAGCGATGGTGGGAGGTGCGATGGATTCACCAGGCTCTCCTTTCGCTCCTGGTATACCTGTGGTTCCTGGGTCTCCTTTCTGTCCTTTTAACCCACTTTGTCCCCGAGGCCCCGTTGGTCCCATGATACCTTGCTTTCCACTCTTTCCAGGCGATCCCATAATTCCTCTGTCCCCTTTGTTTCCGTTCTTTCCTCGTCTTCCCCGGTGGCCCCTTTCTCCTTTCGGTCCAGGTAGACCGGGAGGGCCTGGGGGCCCTGGCATATATTTACCGTTGCTTGACTGGTAAAGTCTTTTTTTCAGCTCTGATAAAAAATGATCAATCTTTGATCTCTCTTCTTCTGTTTGCTTGTTTTCAGTTTCGTTTTTGTTGGAATGTGCCCCGCGTCTGTGACGATGAATGTTATCCTTTTGAGATTCTACAAAAACCATAAAATGAAAGGACGTTGTCAGTTGACAATGCCAAGAGATCGTTGATGGAATTAGTTTATATGGTTTATAAGTGACCGGTCAAGAGAGATTTTGATGGAAAGGCCTTTGCCATTTTTTATGAAATTGTTTGACACGTTCCTGTATTAGTAGATATCAGTCGATATTTAACAGTTATTCACCAAAGGCGAGGTGAAAATCGCGTAGTAATATCCTCAAGTGCAACCAATCAGCGCAGAGAATTTTCAAAAATTACCCACGTAATTATACTAATAGTCGATATTATTGAAGATCTAAGTAGGGAGCTTAAGCACGCGCGTTTTTGAGACGGGAGGGGAACCGGAAGAGAACATTTCACGTGACAGGACAAAGGTGTCTCCCACATTTTTATACTAATCATCTCTAATGGAGAAAAGATACTTAGCATTGTAAATGTGGTTATGTGAAGACAAGTTAAAAGGGAAAACAGCTCACTTCCGGTTGCCGTCCGCGTCTCAAAGACGCGCGTGCTTAAGCTCCCTAATTTATCAACACTACAACGCCGAAGGAATAGCCGAGGAAAACGCACCCTTTTGAAAACGCTCCAGCAAAACCGAGAACTTTAAAAAATATGATACCAGGACGGAGAACCCTTTGGAAAACGCAAAAGTTTGAAGAGTTTTGAAAAGCGAGAAAAATTATTTTTTTCGTTAAATTCATCGTTATTGAGCGCTGTAGTGTGTAAAAGTGAATATAGGAAATCTTGCAACAAATAGGACTGCATTTTCCACAAACACGCCATGTAAGTTTGTTTCTTTTGTATTGACAGATGTTTTAGGTTGTTCTCGGGAATCATGCAAGGAGCAAAACGACCTTTTCGCTCTGGACTCGATTTGCGCCTGCGCAAATGCCACTGAAGTGTCTTTTGTCGACGATCGAAAAAAAAATGGGAGTTAACCTTACCACGGCGGATTGAAATGTCAGCTAGTAACTGAACTATAATAGTTGTCACTGCAGCTGCCCGCTCTTAAGTATAGTTGTACGCAGCCTGATTCAATGTGTCCACGTATGACGCACCGTGACAAGTGGCAAGATGTTTTTCTTCAATTATGTTCACGTAATCTCTTGTTCTTCGGCCATTTTCTTCTAAGTCATAATTACCCAAGACTTATTTGCGAGCATTTGGTGTGAAAACGCCATCGTGTCCCGATTATTCCGTTCGCACTTGCAGCTTTCAAGTCGAGATTAGGGAGTTTAAGAAACGACAACGGCTACGGCAACGACAACGCCAAAAAGCAGTAATATTTAACAATTATTCCATGAGCGCGCGTTGGATATGAGGTGGTAAATAGCAAATGAGGTGCGTAGCGCCGAGTTGGTTATTGCCAACGAGGCGGCCGACCCCAGAGGGTCGGCCGTCGAGTTGGCAAATCATAGAGCCGTACGTGAGTACAGAAGAAAAATCTCATCTCAGCGTAAGGGACCCTTTTTTGACCATATTTGGGTGTAAGTAATACTCCATATTTGGGTGTTCGCTTGCGAACCAGCGTGTTCAATTGTCAATTTCGAACCAGCGTGTTCGCTTGTCAATTTTAAACCAGTGCTTTCTTTCGTCGATTGCCACGTTTTTAAAGACTTCAGATCAAAGAATTGAACAAATTACTATAACACATCTTCTTATAGCACAAAGAATTGTCCTTGAACTCCAGCGTTGCGTAATTAAAACCACTCACAACTTGGACAAAGCGGGGGTAGACAATATTGCTTGATTATTGCGTTCAATACATTTATTATCTCGTTAATCGCCGTTCTGTCACTTATTCTTTATGGCAGCAGTTGCTCGATAATCAAACCTTCATTTTCTTATTTTAGAGTAAATTCTCAACCAGAGCCAGTGTATACCACTACAAAAGCAATCCACCTTTCTCTGGACAGAGTATAACGTTTTTACGTTAAAATTTGGACTCAGACAGAACACTCTCAAAGTGTGTAAATAAAGTGTAATCGATGTAATATCCAAGGGTTTAGTCAAAAACCTTCATACGTTTGTTGTATTTATCTTTTTTTGATTGAATCAAAAAATGAAACGAAAATTCATGTGCACATTTATTCAAACAATACTCAAACAACCAGTAAACCTAAGGAAACACTTCAACATCACAAGATATTGCTTCGAACTTAAGTAATACTCCCTCAACATTTACACACTTTGAAATCATGGAATTCCTCAAATTATGCCTTCAAGACCAAGACTCTTATCAGAGTTACTTCACACTCTTCCTTTCCTACTTTCATTTATAGTAAAATAATTTTACCTCTGTGTCAAACTTTCTCACATTCCAGAGACATAAAACAATTTTGCCTCGTTGGCACTTGCCGCAAGGCACAACTAGTAACCAGTCTCATATCCAACAAGCGCGAATGGAATAATTGTTTTATTAAATTCCTTTAAACTCCAAAAGTTTAGAAAGTACGAAATGCAAGCGAAAAAAGCGAGCAAATCCGAGCGAAATCGAAAAAACTTGATGAGAACCGATGCGATGTCGTGTAACACCTTGTGGTCAGACAGACGCAGGCTCGTCACAAAAACATTTCTTACCTTTTCGCGTACTTCTAAACGTTGGAATTTAACCCAGCTGTCCAGAAAAACTTTTATTTTGCTTTCTTCAGAGAGAAATTTCGCTTTCCGGCGAAAAAAACTTTTAGCTTGGCAACACTTAGATCAATCATTTACCATATAAGGTCAAACTAAGGTATATGAGCTGATAACCGAGATTGAGTGAACCAATCAGAACCACGAGAACCACGAGAACCACGAGAATTGCATTATCCGAGGTTGAGAATTTAATAATATTGGTTAAAAGAGGAAGAAATGATCGTGTTGCACGTGCGGCACGCATTTTTTAACATTTCTCTCCCGCACTCGTCAAAACTACTACGTGACTGAAATGACCAAATTTATGGTTTTTACAAACCACAGTTAATCTTTCAGTCTCACTCTCAGACTTCAAATTCGTCCATACCAATCCAATTATTGGACCATATTGTATTTTATTATTCAACACAGTCCAAATATGGTCATAGCGCGCTCAATATTCGTCGTGCGCATTCAACGTATATCCTGCGATATGCGTCATTTTTTCTGTCGCGGAGAAAAATAGTAGTTTTTCCAGCTTTTTTTTCTAATAAACGTAAAAAATTGGGCTTTGTCATCAATGTGTTGAATAATAACACAATTATCCTGTTCAATCTTGCGAAATATCGCCTGATTTTAGCCAACTTGGCCTACCGCCTCGTCGGCTAAGTATCAGGCGATATTCCGCGCGATTTCGCGGGATAATAATTAAATATAAACAAGATGGAATAATAATGAAATATTTAGAATTGTTCAAACTTATATTTTGAAGTGACATTTTCGTCGTCGTCGTAGCCGTCGTTTCTTAAACTCCCTATTTTTCCTGGTATTCCACACTTCATATGTACTAGTAATAGTCTTCACTACATCTGCTCCTGCCTACGATAATATGAAAGGCAGTTGAAATAACTTTAATGGCCTGCTAACGTATTTTTTGGGGTGCGTTGCTAAGGATGTAATAGTTAACTAACTTGAGAGAATTTGGCATTATTTTGGTCAGTTTCCAACTTTTGTAAACCAAATGTCGTTTTCAAGTGTTAAGTGATGTGTGAATTGAGAACTTGGGGTCAAATCGTTGTTGACAATACAATTACATCGGAAATCATGAGAATGTACACGACCAATCAGAATAGAGGGAGTTGTCTCAAAAGGTGAGCGGTTAAAGAGAGAGGAAGGAGAAAAATCTTGTGATACGAGGGAGGTCAATAAATCGTTTTTAAAAATTGTGACAGTGTTGGATAACTTTGGAGGCATTCCGTCAACACAAGTGGCACCTCCGACGGAACAAGTGGACGAAGTGTCGCTCGAAAAAGATCAAGGATCCGCGACAATTCTTGGGATTCTCACAAGCTACAGGGCGTTTGTGGATATCACGGCTCAAACAAGAGCGGGCATCTGTTATCTGGGATCTGTGCGTTACGTACTTTAAACCACTCAGTATCGGTGAGTCAAATTGTGCGAGCAAAAGAAAGTGATGGAAAAGCAATTGAAGGAACTAGAGGGGAAGCTTCGAACTCTAGAGTTCACCCGTAAAAAGACCGCGGAATTGATGACATCGAATAACATCGATGCAATCTCGAGACACGAGGACTCAATAACTTTGGAGGCATTCCAAACAATACCCATAAAATTTTCAAAGAAGATGATTTGAAAAAATCAATGCTTAGCTATATTCTGTATTTGGAGGTGAAACGTACCATATTAAAAAAAAAATAATTCAGTTTAAAGAAATTTAGCTTTTTCTCAAACCGGAAGTCAGTTCGTTAACGCATGCGCAGTTGATCCGAGAACGAGTTCGAGGAAAGGCGAGAAAAAACCTTCGATGCAAACAACAGTTCGCGAGGTGATTTTTGCTTGTGAGTGGGTTTTCTGGTCGGCTCACGATACGATGATGTCAGTCACCGGAAGTAACATTTCACTTCCTTAGCAACGCGCGAAAAATACGTCTGTGGGCCCTTAAACATGCATGTCGCCCCTGCTTCCGATTTGCATCTGACAAATCGTCGCCCCTGTTTCTGATTTGTGTCTGGAAAAAATTTCAATCGCTAACCCGAACAGCACTTTGGTTCTCCTTGCGATTTTCTACTTCATGAGTCCCAAAACACCTCGGCCGCGGGAACACCTTGCGCGCCCGGTTGACCAAATCGAGACGTAGGTTGCCTCCTCGGGCCACCAAAACTCTGCTGGGGAAATTACTATGTCACTGTAACGCACAAGTTGCAATGACAGGCAAAGAGCTGAACAGAAGGTGCCTCGGAAAAGAAATTGGAGATCTGGCATTGATCTTCCTCAAAAACGTCAATTAAACATAACCGAAAGAAAGGTACCACTACTAATTATAATAGAGATTCTTGGCCGCCATTACTTTAAGATGCAGACGATGACATTTTCTGGGACTGAGTTTCATGTGAGGATGGAAAAAGACATTCTTTCCAACTCAGTTCCAATCAGTCAGACCTGACTCTGATGGAAAGAGGTGCTTTTGACTCTTGTCAACTTCCTCTGGGCCTGCCCCACTTCCCACCCTGGGGCATAACTTTGATAGGTGAATAAATGCTCTCCCAAATATTCTTATGACATGAAGACCAAGTGATCGTATTTCAAAAACGAGACCAGTTGGGTAAATAACATTCATGCAAAACATTTATTCTCTCGACAAATCACTCGGACGATACTAGCCTCTTTATAATCTCTAATTTTAGCTATCGTCATTGCTTGTTCACTGAATCGTCCGCACATAAGAAAGATTTCTGTTGGAGAACTTGACACTAACAATTATTTTACCTGTTTGTTGCAATGATGATTTTCTATCAAAGTACATGCTCGCTTCTCTTTATGTTTTAAAAATATATCATGCTGGTGTTTCCATATTAAATGTGTGGATAGAATCCTCTCTGCCCACATCATAAGTTACTAAACATTAGTATATAGAATGATATGCTTTTAATAAAACTCTGATCTCTGTTCCTCAATGGCATCAAAAAAAAGTCGATACTCCTGTGACCAACAGTGTTTTAAAGTAGTCAATGGGGATCAATCCTCGTAAAAAATGACTTTCTTTAGATTAGGTATTCACGTCGTTTTATTTTAAAAAGGAATGTTGCCTATCAACTTTGCCTTTGCCTCATTGAAACTCTGCGCTATTAGTTCCCCAAACAGTGGTTTCACTCGGTTGAATTTTCCAAAGTAATTGAATCGCGTACTTACCAGAAGCATATTTGAAGGACTTTGTGATGTCTGGATCCGAAACAATCAATGATTTTGTACTTGTCAGGGCAACGCTTTCAAGAGCGTTTATTCTCCTCTTCTGCTCGTTTAGCTCTAATTCAATCCTCAGAAACCCACCACAGTACAATACAATTGATAAAATAGATATAATAGAAGCAAAAGAAGGTAAATTCTTCTGAGTAGTCATTTTCGTGTTTTGAGTAATTTGGTTCCCTCGGTCATCGTTTTATTCAGGTTGACATGTGATACCTTAAAATATGAGCCGTCAAATTCCGCCCTATGTATTTGTTTTTCACTTTCTCGAACAGAGCAAAGTTCGCATCCGTTCTGGCAAATTTCCCACGTTGTGATCCATAGTTATGTCATGTCTCGTATTCAAACATCGTTATGCAAAAGAACGAATGAACGAAAAATCCGTGTTCGAGTTATTCGGGGTGGCAGTATGTGTTTACCACGGGTGAGATCGGAGCTGAGGATTGATAGACTTGATGATCCATATGGATGGCGATAATGTCGTACCCAGATCTCCCACGGTCATACGGAAGGGAGATCTGGTAAAGTTCGATTTCGAGCATGCTCAGTGCCAGCGAGGCCAGAAATACGGGCTTTTCTATCACTGCGCATGTTCGTACTCTCTGTTGTGATTTTGGGTGATTTTGCGGCATAAACATGGATTTCGAGAGATGATTTTCCTTAACTGTAAAGCTTTTCCGGCGTCGGAAAAAACAAAACTTTCCTCCGCACAACTGGCATTTATTCAAAACAGCACATGAGCTTGCGAAAACCAAACCTTCCCTAAGTGCGTAGCAGTAAGTGATGTGGTAGTCTAGTGGTTAAGTGATGGGGTTATTAATTACACTTTCCCAGGTTCGAGTCCTGCGAGTCCAAACATTAGGGTTCTGCTTTTAAAAGAAATATGTTCATTTCCCATAATCCATATCAAGCTTTCAGTGTTTTGAAATAACGATAATAGTAAATTGAAAGCAAATTAACAATTAACGATAATCGTCAATTCAAGGTAGAGAACATGCTGTAGTACAAGAGAGGAAGAGAAAAGAGAGAGCCTGGGTTGGAGACATCCTCGTTCCCAGGGCTTTTCACCGCCGAGAGCGGGAGACGAGGTTTGGTTGGAGCGTGAGTGGAATTGATGTAGCATTCCTCCAAACAAAGACTTTGATGGTACCGCCTGTTGGCAGCGGTAATTTTAGAATTTTTCTAACCTATTGTATAGTTGGTAAAGTAAGCATGTTCCGACAAAGCAGAATTTTCTTTTTTGCAAAGAAAAATCGCTTTCTAGTGCGCCTTTAAAAGAGTACCGAACTGGCGTTTGGTTTGTCCGATATATACTGCAAGATACTGTAATACTGCAAATCCAAGACAATCACAAAATTACTTTAAACACTTTTACATTCAAATTATTGGCTTAATTACGCGCTGTACGATTTTATGACCCTGGTTTTACCATGGGGCACTAATCCCGCAAGCGGGCAAGTCATGAAATACGGCCATTGTGTCTTACGTGAAGTACAAAATTTGTGTATTCCTTAAATACAGTATAGTTCGGCAAACACGTATGCCATTTGCCATTTAAAGAATCTTTTTACATTGTCAAAAAAGGTAACCTTTTTTCAGGATCATATTTAGATGAGAAATGAAGATTAATTAAGATGGCATACTGTGAATTATATGCTGAAGTGCTGCCCCACGTACAAAGGCTATAACCCTTTCACTCCTGTAAGGTCCACTTAGACTTGC
>JALIRR010004708.1:0-27500 GCA_023091755.1 Montipora sp. Colony 1 RG-2022
GAAACACACGCATGTATCAGACAGTCTTTTTACCGCCGTAATTTCGTTCAACACCGTAAGAACTGAAGCCAAAAAGGTAAGTAACAGCAGCCATAGGATAGTTGAGTTTTACACTTAAGCGCGTTCTCTGCAAAATTACAGGAAAACTCCACGTATTTGTTGTTTCTGCTCAAATTCAAACCGATACGTACGTGCTAGAGTTGCGTAACAATTCGTTGTAAAGATTTCGTAGTAACTAATAGTGGCGGTTTCATTAAACGCGTTGTCAATGTTTGACAACGCATTGACAATGTTTTGAAATGATTTTGAAATGGATTTGGAACGCATTTCGGTTCCGTTGAAAAACATTGCCAACGTTTTAAAACGCAATGGAAATGCTCTTCAACGCATTTTCAACGCGTTGAAAATGCATTACAACGAAAAAACGCTTCAATGCTATTTCCGTTAAGCCTGCTTTTCCCAAATAGGGTCACAATTTCGGTAGAGGGTCAAACACAATATCGTTGTAGTCCAGCTTGGAAAGAACAAGTGATTGTGCTAGGTGCTGTCGTAGACTGTACTGTGTGAAATTACGTATCATTCTTCTTTAGAGTATGCAATGTAGAGAAACACGTTGATGTCATAGCTTTAACAAGATCGTTCCATTGCACGTGTTGATCAATCTCGAGGCCAAGCAACCTTTTGTTAGTTACTGTTTTCAGTTTCCTACCAGATATCTCAAGCTCCAACTAAGACCTGTCTAGAGAGTGTACCCTTTCCGGCTGAGATGCAGAGAGCAACATAGTTTCTGTCTTCTTCGGGTTTAATGCCAAATTCGATGTAGATCATTAGTTGCCAAGGTTGTTAAGACTTATGCATAGAATTGACGTAGAGTCAGGAATATGTTCTACAGACGAATGTACATAGATTGTTGTATCATCAACATATCGTGTACAGGAGGTGTTTGGTGCCAATGATAAGTAAAGATCTGTGACATATATTAAAGATTAATGGATCCAGTTTAGACCCTTGAGGCACTCCAAATTGAGCATTGAGTGATTGAGACGTCTTGTCATCAATTTGCGCGTACTGGCGTCTACCAGATAGATAGATTACCATCCAGTGTATGAATCTACGACCAATGTTGAGCCTACTCATTTTTTTTGTAAAACTGTTAGCAAGTTGACTGTCGAACGCTTTTGAATTATCAGCGAGAACCATGAGCTTGGAATTTATATGAAAATTCCTCCAAAGCTGAAATTCATCCAATCAGATCGCTACGATAAGCAATACGAATTCCCATAACAAAAACAAACGGTCGAAAAGCCTTTCGGTTGAAGGTGGGTCTTTAAGAATTCGTTTTTGCTTAGTGGCTAAAATAGGTCAGTGTTACAGGGCCATCTTGGCATCCAGCCTTTGCACTTGTTTTAATTAAGGCTTTTTTTACGGTATCGTTGTTCCTTGCTTGCCTCGGTTGCTGCTGTTGTCCACTTAAGGTATAGCTGGGAATGAACGTAGGAACCCTGACTCTAAGCTTCCTTCCCATCATGGGCGGGGCTGTAAAAAGTATGCTAAGTCTAAGTAAGAGTTATCGGACTGAAGCGAGGGGTTATGTGATTTATTTATCGGGCAACGCACGAGGAGAATAAATCACATAACCACGAGCTGAAGGGCGATAAACGGCTTAATTTCCATTGGCGAGGATTTCCCAAGGGATGGAACAGCACGAGGAGGACGCACAGGAGGCAATGTCGCCCCGTGGTTAGGGCGCTTGCCTTGAGATCCGGACATCCCGGGTTCAAGACCCGCTCTTACCACTCGTTGAATTTGAACCTGGTAGTCCCTGGTTCAACTTCCCAGCTGCACTTGTAAATAGCCAACTGGTTTGCCTCCGGCCAGTTGGGATTCTTAGCAGTTGTTGTTTCGTTGTGTTTCATTGGCCCTGAAAAGCCCCTATGGGGAGCGGTCAATTAAGTATGTATTGTATTGTATTGTATTGTATTGCACGAGAATCCTGGCAACCCAGAAAGATGAATTGTTTGCATATTTGAGAAGTATCAAAGCAAATGCCCAAAGTTAAAGCCTATTTGACCCCTAAAAGAAATATCTGACGACGAAGTGTGGTACACAAAAACACCAGTTGGAAAAAACACCTTGAGAAAGGTTGTTCAAGAGATGTGTAGAGTTGCAGGAATAGATGGTTACAAAACAAATCATTCCCAGAGAGCCACCACTTGCACGATTGGCCTAGAAAAGGGAGTGCCTGGAAAGCTCATGATGGAACGTACTGGACATCGTACTGTGAAATCACTTCACACCTATCAAAGAGTTAGCGACGCGCAGAAGGAAATCGTGTCCGATGTTTTGCAAGGATCAGCAACTGATTTTTCGAGGGCCTCAGTGGAAAGCGATGAACCAACGACTAAGAAAATCAGCGAATCCGAGAATGTAGCGTCGTATTTAATATTTCCAAATAAACATTTGTACATTTGTTCTTCATGAAAAGCTAATTTAAATGCGAAGGGATTATGTATTAATATGCAAGAGGGATAAGTCGCTTATCCACCTTGCTTGTTAACACAAAATCCCCTTGCATTTAAATTAGCTGTTCATTAGCCCTTCTCTTCCCTTCAAACAATCAAAGCCGCACCCGACTTTTCAGACAGTTGATTTGGTAGTTACGTAATATATACCCCCGAAAAGAACAAAGGAATCCGAGCTCATGTAAAATCATACTTATTAACCCTTCTTAATATTGAATTATTAAATATTGATTTTGAAAAAAAAAAGGTAGAGATGCGTTCCACTTAATTTCGTGAACTTGAAGAGAGTCCTTTCCTTTGGCTATGAATACCTCTCGTCGATAAATACTTTTTTTACTTTAACCACTATAAATAAAGGGGGGGGGGGAAGCTCTTTAATATGATTATACGGTTGATCAATTTACAATCCTTGAGAAACCAAAAATTACATTAAAATCGCTTACATTATGAAGATTTCTAAAATAGGCTTTTAACCATTCTGTCACTGATACTGATAGCCAAGATCTTTTAACAAATTCACAATAAAAAAGTAGAATGATTTCTGCTGCTCGCTTCCCCATGTCCACTGGTTCCGCTTTTGAAACAGGTCTCCAATGCACTTTGTCTTCTCAGCAAGGTGTTCTGAAAACTTGCTTAAATCGTTTACTTCACCCAGAAACGATCTTACTTGTTCCACCTTCTGAGGTGGTGGTAACCTGCGATCAGGCCCATTTTTAGCTTCGCTCATATGTTCTCTTATGTCGTCGCTCGCTAAAATTGGGCCTGACCAAAAGTCTCTCAAGAATTCCGTTTGGTCGGCCAAATTTTGGCCGACCAAACTCGTGATCTGATTGGCTGTTGAAACGCCGGAAGTGAAAATGCCATCGTGATTGCGCGGAGCTCTCGCGAAGTCCTCGAGACTAATCCGCCATAAGTGTACGAAGAAATTTGCTCCCCTTTTGTTCTTACAATGCCGTGGACGGTGCAACTTGATTTTATTTGTATAAATGGAGATATGCCATCTGAAATATCTCATAACTTGTCCAGAATCGGGTTTGAATCTCTGGAACGAGAGTGAAATTAGCGATTCCGTTGTCGAGCTCTGTGGCCATGGGGTTGAAAGTACTTTGGCACAAACTTCCCCTGATGTTTTGAAAGCTAAATAGCTGGTTCTTTCAAATGGCAATGAAAACCGATGCATATTGGTTTCCTGGATGAGACAAGGGACATATATATCAACAGGAGGAGATGCTGATAAAATCGCAAGTTACACGAATGCATGTTTTGAATATCTGTGTATCTAACGGCTATATTTTTTACTGTACATGACACGGTTTGTTTGCACACTTCATAATATTTCCAGTTGATTTAACTTAAAACTCACACTCCAGAAACTAAAATGGCATGTTTCCAGAGAGATCAATTGTACAACAATAAAAGAAACTTTGCGAGTCCATCTTACTGTTCGTACTCCATCAAAAAATTAACAGGCAAACGTATCATGATTTTACTGCGCGCAATTCTAGATATTACCCGAAAAAATCACCAAAGAAACCTTCATGGGCAAACACGTTAAAGGAATAATGTATTTCTCTTTTTTTTCTTTAAAAATCTATTGTCAAACCGTCCAACGACAAAATGCTAGGTTATATCAATTACAAATTAAGATGTCAAGCTTAAAAGATTGCATATTCAGTGAAGTTCGGAGGGAGAATTACACCGGCCTTTGCCGCAATATAGTCGTCGAAAACATTCCCCATGCTTTAAATGTGTTTTTCTCAAATTATTAAAAGCCAACGGTAACTTTCGAATTCGTTTATAATATTCCTCCCACGGTAATTAACTTTGGTCAAAACAAAATAGCGTGAATCTGCCGTCCACGCGTGTATTGGTGTAATGGGAGTAAATTTGATTGGCCGATGAAGGACATGTCAATCAATCAAAAAAGGTGGGCGGAAGGAATTTCGAAGAGGAATTTGGTCAGGCTCTATTTTTCGTTTCGCCAACTCCACATTACGTAGCACGCGAAACTAAAATAGAGCCTGATCGCAGGTTAAGGTGGTGGTGTCCACGAAACTTGACCCCGTCTGTGATGAACTCCATTTAACAAAAATTCAGTGTAACGCCGGCTTCTAACAAACGCATCAAGACAGCTTGTAGCCTGTTATCGTGTTCTGGTCCGGATCAGAGCTCAATACATCATCTATGCTGCATTCCACGCCCACGAATCCCTCTAGAAGCTGAATCATTACCTTCTGGAACTTCTTTGAACCGGAACCTATACCCCAACGTGTAGGATGTTGAAACAGTTCGTACCTGTGGAGTAATGAGGGTGTAAGGGGTTTCCATTCCCAGGAAAGCTTGATACGCCAGAGTTGGCGTCAGGTTTTGTGAATATATGGGAGCCTTCAAGCCTTCCCAGTGTTGTATCTACAGCTGAAAGTTGGTGGTTTTCTCTCTTGACGTATTCATTATGGATGGTACAGTCGGTTAGTGCGCCGCCTTGGTGCAAGAGGTCCTGAGTTCAATTCCCGGATCTCGAATCCTTGTTTCGACTTCTTTCCTTTCCGTGTAGTTAAACAGCTTTAAATACCCGTAAAACGGAGCACTGATGGAAAGGGGGGAGTAAAATGAGCGCACCGTCGACCTCAGGTTTGTTAGTTGAATTACTGTTACAAGTAATCGACGTTAAATATGGTTACTTTACTTTACTTTATTAGGACTGCTCATTTCAACGCAGAAGTGACGGAGTTGCATGTATTTACTGTAACATTGGGTGGTATGATTCTTAGACACTAATCGTTATGCCAGTCTCTGCCATCTCCTGCATTTCCGTCTTGTTTGAGATATTAGGGACCTTGAGATCGGAGGACGAGCACCAGTTTTCCGTTCTGAGCACGCACAAAAATGTCGGCATCTAAACCTACATAATGCGCGTGCGCAATCAGAAAACTCGAACTCGTGGTCGTTCTCGAACTTCTCTTCCAACAGTCACCTCACTAAACGTATCATTTTACGGTCTTACATCAAAGAGACAAATGATTTCCTCAAAAAGAACTTTCTTCTCTCAACAGACTTCCTCCTAACGTTCTACTTGTCTCACTTGACGTAACATCACTATACACTAACATAGCACATAACGAAGGGATAGACGCCTGTTGTAGTTTCCTTCAAAAACGTGCCAATCCACGCTTTTCTTCAGAGACCATTTGCGATCTCATTCGCACGACCCTTACTATGAACAGCTTCACTCAGAACATTATCTTTAAAAACATGCCATATGAGAACGAGGATGGCTTCTTCTTATGCAAACGTCTCTCTGGGTAAATTCGAACAAAACGCTCTCCGTCACGCAAACCATCAACCTCACAAATGGTTCAGATTTATCGATGACATATTTATGATTTGAACCGAAGGCCCAAAGAAACTGAAAATGTTTGTCGAATATCTTAACAGCCTGCATTCCACCATTGAATTCACATGTTCATACTCTTTCCCTAACATACCATTCCTTGATGTCATAGGTTCAGTCAAGGATGGCTCCATAGAAACAGATCTTTCCTCCAAACCCACCGACAAACATCAATATCGTTTCACTTCATCTTGTCACCCCCATCATACCAAACGCTCCATCCCTTACAGCGTGGCCATCTGACTACGACGCATTTGCTTCAGCCATGACGCATACGTACAACGCACAAAGGAACTAACAGACTACCTAGCTAATCGTGGTTACGACAGCACTCGCCTCCCACCAATGTGGCCCGGATTCGATTCTCGGTCCCGGCGCCATATGTGGATTGAGTTTGTTGTTGGTTCTCGCCTTGCTCCTAGAGGTTTTTTCTAGGGGTACTACGGTTTTCCCCTCTCCTCAAAAACCAACACTGCCAAATTGCAATTCGATCCGGAATGCAAGGACACATGTTGAACGAGCTTCTGAGCGCTCTTATGGTGTTCCGCGGGTAAACAAATTCCTTTTCCATTTCCAAACGAAATTTGAACGAGTCTGCGTGTTAACCAAGTACCACTTCCAAAAGGAAAGCCCCTCCTATATTGGAGCTGGAGCCGTGTAACGGAAACAGCGATATGCTACGTCTTGTAATTGTTTTAAACTAAAACTTTGTTGCCAGTTTGGATTCAAATTTATGAAAGTATTTTCCGTACACATGTCATCGCTGAAATACAGTTTTAGTACAAAAATAAAGCCCAGATCATTTCAGGCTTATCTTCAGTTCCAGTAGATGTATTTCTTATATCTTCCATCCGTATGTAATGTGTTGAGAGTTTTTTTACCTTTAATCATTGTTTAATTAGACATAATAGGAAATTATATATAATAACATGTGCATCTTCATTTAATATCATATTTGCCCTGTTTAATTCACCGATCTATTTCTTATTTATGCGTAGTTTGCAGCTTTTGATTAAAATGATAAGATCTGTTACATCTCTCAGATAATACGTGCGCTGTGTGTCTAGTCTTTCACAAAATCAGTCGCGTTAAACACGTTTTTGATCGTAACCAGCTCGTGACGGTAATTAATGTCCTAGTCTTTAGTAAATTACTGTACTGTTCCACAGTGTGGTCGAACACATTTGTCGAACTTTGTCGCCCGAATCATTCAGGAACCAGGAAGTATGATCACATAAGCCCCGCACAAAGAGGTCTACCTTGGTTTTAGCTTGGGTATCGAGCCAATCAAATTATACGTTACAAGAGCTGCTACACTACTCGTCATGGTATTTAAATGTATGACTGGCCAAGCACCCCGTTACCTCAGCGATCAATTTACGACAAGAATTGCGATCACTGGACAACCATTACAGATATTCAAGCTATATATATATATATATATATATATATATATAGCGCAAGTAGGGGGTTCCAGTTAGCTGCAGAGTGCTCGATACGTGAAGTAGAGCGAATATAACGTTTAGAAGAAAGACAACTTCACAGCGTAGCGACTTCAAGTTTCATGTTTGGACAATCATCAGGCTACAGATCTTACATTTGCATTCTAACCCATTTAAAGACCATTCTAATACTCTAGGGGAGCGTACTTCCAATTCATCTACCTGATCAAGAAACACTTCCACAAAGGCCACAAGCTTCACAAAATTCTAAACACGAACACAATCAAGCTTAGCTACTGCTGCACAACCAACATGACAGGCATTATCAGGCAATGCAACAAGCAATCATGCCCCTTAGACGGCAAATGTCTATCATCGTCTATAGTCTATACAGCCGAAGTGACAAGCGATAACAACACCAAGATCTACTACGGAGCGTCAGAGGGAGAATTTAAAACCCGATACAACAATCACACTAAATCCTTCAGGCATAAAAAGTACTGCAGTGAGACGGAGTTATCGAGGCATATCTGGAGTCTAAAGGACAATAACATCAATTACACGCTACGCTGGGCAATAGAGTCTTTCGCCTCACCAGACAAATGTGGATCAAAGAGATGCGACCTGTGCCTTACAGAAAAGTTGTACATAATAAAAGCAGATACGCGCCACCTACTGAACAAAAGAAACGAGTTAATTTCTAAATGCAGACACAAGAACAAATACCTTTTGTCGAACTTAAAATAGTACGCTCCCCTAGAGTATTAGAACGGTCTTTAAATGAGTTAGAATGCAAATGTAAAATCTGTAGCCTGATGATTGTCCAAACATGAAACTTGAAGTCGCTACGCTGTGAAGTTGTCTTTCTTTCACACATTTATTCAGTTAAAAATATGATTATTTGGGGTGTGCATTGTCAGGGTTTCTCTCCTACACTCTCTCTAAAATTAAAATTAGCCTGTATCCTTCTAGGATCCTTCCTTGTCATCCGCTAAGTTGACTACGGTCGTGCATCATTAACTTGATCCTTAGTTGGGTTTCAAGTGAAGTTATAAGCTCCCCTACTTTGTCACCTCGAAAGAAAATTTCCCGGGAGGCCCACGCCTTAAACCACGTAAATCACGTCTTCGATGGCTGTGTTGCCAGCATGGTTGTCCTGGTGGTGTAGTGGTGATCACACCCGACTAGTAATGGGGGGACGTGGGTTCAAATCCCGCTCAGGGCAAATTTTCTTTCACACATTGTATTCTTTCATAGATGCGTAAACGATGTTGGTTTGCCAACGATGATGCTTTAGAGAAAAGGATCCAAAGGATACAAAACGCTTCTTCTTTACAAAAGCATAAGTTGAATAGACAGAAGAAGATGCGAACTTTTCTCGTTTGTCTTTTAATGCAGGGACGTTTCGCCCATTCGGGCTTCTTCAGCACTGCGAATATCACTACTTGGAATAAAGTTTACAAAAAATGGAAGGCCTTAGATAAGTTATAAAACAATACCTATCAAAGTAGGCAAAGAAAATTACATGGAATCCCATTTTGTATTTGATTTTATTGTATTGTATTTATACTATAGCGGGTGTTTTTAACCTTTTTATCTTTTACGTAATTCTTATGGGATTCCATGTAAAATATTTTAATTTTCTTTGCCTACTTTGTTAGAAACCAGCCTCATGCAGCTCATCTTGCAGGCAGAGCCTTGTCTTATGTTGTTGTGTACGACGCTCCTTTTGAGTTACCTGACTCGGCCTTGACCTTCCGTTTGTCGAAGTATGGCACTGTTTACTCCCAGCATCGCTCCTCCGTCCAGGGCTTCCCCCAGGTCCAGAATGGTATCCGTACTCTTCGCATGTGTATCGATGACCCCATCCGGTCATACCTTCGTTTTGGTAAGTACCTTCTCCGTGTACAGGCCAGGTGAAGACCTGTAGGAGATGCAACGAGCCAGGTCATTTGGCCCAAGAGTGTCGTCAGATGCTCTGCTTTAACTGTGAAGTGATTGGCCATCATGCCCGTGATTGTCCTGCTGGGGTTCGATGCTGTATTTGTAAAGAACCTGGCCACATGGCCATTGACTGCCGCCACTCTTGGTATCGCCACCCGTTTTCGCATCGCGATGCCGTTGATGCTGAGCCCCAGAGCCAGCCTGCTGCTGACCCCCTTCCCGTGGATGTGCCCCCCACTCTTCTAGATGCTGAGAATGCTGATTCAGGTGACGTGGATCTTGATAGCCCCCCAGTGGAGAATGCAGAGGAAGATTCGGCAGGGTCTGAGGACGATTCCCTGGAAGCTGAGTTTGACCAGCCCTTGGCCTCTGCCCTTTCTTCTGAGCCTGCGCCTGACCTTTTAACTTCTCAAGGCCTCATCAAGGATGCCCCTGATGTTCAAGTTCCCGGAGTGCAGGAATTTCCCGTTTCTTCCCTGACCGATATGAGTGTTGAGAGTGACGAGTCTGAGCCTGAGAGTATTGCCACATCTGAACTGATAGATTCCGACGCTGTGCCTGATAATATGTCTCCTGTATCTGAGCGGCCCTCTCACCGAAGGAAGAGATCTCGACATGGCTCGTCCCGACGCGCTGCTTTGGGTAAGTCGTCTCGTCTTTCTGTAGTAAGTGACGATGCGCCCACTTAGTTTAGCCTTCTTAAAGTGCGCTACGATTAATGTTAGGGGTTTAAGTCAACGTAAGTTTTCGCTCGTCTCTGATTTCTTTCGTGCTTCACGCCTAGACTTTTGTTTCATTCAAGAAACTATGATTTCGAATGACGCTGTTCTGCGCTCCTTCTCCTCTTCGTGGCCGGGCCCCAGCTTCTGGGCCCTGCTGTCGGGAGGAGAGGGGGGGTAGCTATCTTAGGTTCTGATGTTTTTCGTAATAATGTTTCTGTTTGGCAGAAGGATCAAAGTGGGCGCATTCTCAGCTTACTTGTTAAGTTTGACGATTTCAATTTTAATCTAGTTAACCTTTATGTGCCGACGATTCCGGCTGAGAGAAAGATTTTCTTTCAGTCGGTCCCATCCTTTTTTTTTTTCTAAACTCCCGGCTCCTGATTGCGGGGGATATGAATTGGTTTGACTCGGCGCTTGACAAATTGGGTAGGTCGGTTTCCCTCGACTCCGGCTTCTCGGACCTAAAATCTCGCTGTAACCTCCGTGACAATTGGCGTCTTTTGCATCCCCGAGACAGGCTGTTCACCTGGTTCAGCCCAGACCATTCAATTGCCAGCAGACTGGATACCTTTTAGGTCCCACGGCTTCTGTGTAATCAAGTCACTAGGTGCGATATTCTCCCATGCGTTTTCTCAGATCATGACTTTGTTATTTTAGACTATGATATTGCGGCTCTCCCAGTGCGAGGCCCGGGAGTTTGGAAGTTTAACAATTCTCTCCTCGATGACGAATCCTTATGTTTAGAGATTTCGGATTTAATTGAGCAGTTTCTAGCCTTTCGGCATTGCTTTGCTTCTCACCGCGATTTTTGGGAGTCCTTAAAGTCTGACATTAAGGTCACTGCGATCGCCTTTTCTCATCGTAAACATCGTTTACTCTCGTCCCAGAAGGTTTTTCTAACCAATCGCTTAATTGCCCTGAAGAATCGTTTGGCTTCAGGCGATGTTTCTGCTAGTCCTGAAATTCTGACTTCAGAGGCTGCTCTGCGGTCGCTTTTAGATTCCGAGCTCGAGGGTTCTAAGATTCTCAGCAGGGTTAAGTGGGCAGAAGAGGCGGAGTCTCCCTCTGGTTTCTTTCTCGGTCTTGAAAATGAGAGACACGAGAAAGGCTCCGTCTCCTCCGTCTTTGATTCTGAGGAGCAAGAGGTTTTTTCCCTCCCTGACATGATTCAAGCTCACGAGAGTTTTTATTCGTCCCTATTTTCTGAAGAGCCAATTGACCCTGTAGCCCAATCCCATTTGTTTGAGCACGTTACCCGCCGGTTATCGGATGCTGAGCGCGAATCATGCGAGGGTCTTCTTTCTTTGAACGAGGCGTCCGAGGCCCTTTGCCTCTCTAATAGGAACAAAACGCCCGGTTCTGACGGCTTAACTGTTGAGTTTTATTCTGCGTTCTGTTCCCTCTTGAGGCCCCTTTTAGTTGATATGTTTAATGAGTCTCTCGCCCATCATGAGCTGTGTGACTCTATGAAATCGAGTGTTACGCGTCTTCTTCATAAGAAAGATGATCGTAGAAATCTAAAAAACTGGCGCCCCATTTCGTTACTGAATGTGTATTATAAGATTTGTTCAAAAGCCCTTTCCCTCCGTTTGAAAAAAGTGTTGGGGTCTATTGTAGACCCTGATCAGACATGTTCTGTTCCAGGTAGATCTATTTCTTCTAATTTGGCTCTTCTTCGAGATACACTCGATTTTATTGAGAGAACCGGCGAGACAGGTATTCTCGTCTCTTTAGACCAGGAGAAAGCCTTCGATCGCGTTAATCGGTCCTTTCTGATGAATCTTTTAGAACACTTTGGTTTTGGGCCCTCCTTCTGTAGCTGGATTTTCACTTTGTATAACGGCGCTTATATGCGTATCCTAGTTAACGATTTCCTTTCCAATCCTATTCCTTTGCTACGGGGGGTCATGCATATGCCGTAATGGCGGTCGGTCGGATTTGAACGGCCTTCCGCTCAAAACGGCGCAAAGATGGCTGTTACTCGAGAAGAGATTAAGAACCTTTTGAAAGAAGCAATAGAACCCTTAGAACGAAAGTTAGACAACCTGAACAACGGTTTTCAAGAGTTAAAGCGTTTAGTTGATTTTGTAAATGACAAATATGATGATATACTTGCACAGTTGAAACAAGCAAATGAGAAGATTCAAAGACAGGGAACGAGCCTGAGGCAGATACGGAAAGATCTAGACGATGCAAGAAAGGAGGCACAAGATGCAATGAATGGCTTTGAAAACCTGGCGGAATATCTAAGGAGAGATTGCCTTGAAATTTCGGGCGTCCCACCGAGTGAGAGTTACACGTGTAATCAGCTTGTAATGGCGGTCGGGCAAACCATCGGTGTACAAGTGAAGGAGGAAGATATATCGACCTCTCACCCATTGCCAACTTTTAGAGAAGATGCTCCACCAAAGATAATAGTCAAGTTTACGAGAAGGGACACGAGGAATAGCTTCTATACAAACCGAAGGAAGCTTATTGACAAGAAAGCTAGTGACCTCCCTGATCTTGGCATCACTGCAGAAAGCAAAGTATATATATCCGAATCCCTGACCAGGTACAAGAAAGGGCTGTTCGGCGAGGTTAACAAGTTGAGGAAAAGGATCAGATGGAAACATATTTGGACTCAGAACAGCCGAATTTATATTAAGGAATCAGACAAGTCGACCGTAGTGGGAATTAATTCATACGAAGACCTCGAAGAATTCAAGAGAAATCTTCCCCCGCGTTCGAACCAGTCTTGAATTGGAATCGCCCTATAAGATAAGTAGTGTGGCCATTATATATATATATATATATATATATATTTTTTTTTCTATGTTAGTCTTCAATGAGTATTTAATACCAAAATATTCCATAGCTTATTATAGCGCACTTTCATAATAACTGCACTATCGGTATTAGAGTAACACCAAACTACTCTTTTCCTTTTCAAGACTTGGAAAATGATGAATTCCTAAAAAACCATAGGCTCGTGGGTTTATAACTCGGAAGATCGACTTTCTGGAAAAGTAGACTTGTACAGGGATATAGTTGTGTCAGGCAGGGCGACGCCCTGTCCCCTATGCTTTCCCTATGCTTTATGTTCTCTGCGTTGAAGTTTTGGCCTGCCGTATTAGGGACTCTCCCGCGATCGAAGGCTTTCTCTTGCCGGGGGCTGGTGGTGTCCAGTTTAAGGTCGGTCAGTATGCTGACAATACTACGGCCTTTGTTAAAAACGATTCTTCCCTTTTCTCACTTTTTGACGCAATTGCGTTTTAGGAGCGTGGCTCTGGTGCGAAGCTTAATTTGTCCAAGACTGAGGCCATGTGGCTTGGTGCCTGGAAAGACCGCCTTGACGAGCCACTTGGTCTCACTTGGGTTAGGAAAATGAAGATTTTAGGCGTATTCTTTGGTACTGTTGAAGTTGAGCACGATAATTGGGAACCGCGTTTGTCCAAACTTGACAAAACTCTTTCTAGATGGAAGTCGCGATCCTTGTCCTTTATTGGCAAGGTCCTTATTTTGAACATATTAGCGTTAAGTAAGTTGCTCTATGTGTCGCGCGTTTTAGTACCCCCTAAATGGGTTTATAGTAAACTTAATAGTCTGATGTGGCCCTTTTTGTGGCGCGCTCGATTAGACACTGTAGCTCGTAAATCGCTTATTTGTTCTGTTGATAGTGGAGGTTTGGGTTTAAAAGATTTTTCTTGCCAGGGCCGCGCCTTTCGGCTTGCGGCTTTAGTTACTTCCGTGTCCGATTCTATTTCTAAGGGTTTTTACCTTGCTAAGTATTTTTGTGGCTCTGTGTTAGCTCCTTTGCGGCCGGAGTGGGCCGGGCTGCGCGATAACCCAACCCCAAGCGCTGCCCGCCCCACTGCCTTTTATGCGAGTGTCCTTTCTTCCTTTCGGGCCACAGATTTACCTCCTGGGTTTACTTACACGTCTCGCGCCTTTTACAAGGTTTTGCTAGCGAATTTCTGCACCATCCCGATTTTCCCTGCCCTCTGGTCAGGCTTCGTTCCCTCTCGGTTTTCCCTTTCTCGGCATTGGGGTCTGATCCGCGATTCATTTACTGAGAACTATAAAAATGATCTCGCATGGTTGATTACCCTCCGTGCCGTTAAGGTGCGACATTCTCTTCACACCTGGGGCTATATCCGCTCGCCTCGCTGTGCTTTATGCGCCCGTCTAGAGACCATTGATCATTGTTTCTTGGCTTGTCGTAGGGTTAAATTGGTCTGGTCTCGTTTTGTCCCTATGTTATCTGCGCTTTTGTCAGCCCCCTTCGTTCCCAATTGCCCCTTCGTGTTTTTTTACCAATTCCCGATGCCCGAAAGGAAGTGCCTGCGTCTGCTTTTGTACATCATCAAGTCGATTCTGTGCGGTATTTGGAAATTTCGTAATAAGGCTTTCGTAATAAGGCTACCTTTCACAATGGTGGGGAGGACTCTAGAGCTACCGCTAAGTTTATTATTGCTGATGTTAAACGTAGGATCCAAGTTGACTTTCATCGCTTTTCTCAGGCTAAGTTTAATTCCATCTGGGTTCACCCAGCTGTATGTTTAGTCCGTGCTGATAAGCTTGTATTTCTCTTCTCTTGAGTAATTTTGTAAATATTGTTTCTATTTGGTTCTTGAATAAAGTTTTACGTATCACTGTCTGCAGTTAGATATAGCTCTTTGGCATTACAAAGCTTTTGCTTACATGTCCAAATCGAGCACTCTACTAGGATGAGTCATTGCCACTAGCAATTGCGCATGCTCACTAGCTCGCTAGTTTGAGCACTCTGGCATGGCTTGGATGTACCTCATGTGTGGGACATCTGGGGTGGCCTTATAGCTTAACCTCCATCCTAATTTGTCAAACCTTTTGAAGGCTTTGTTTGAATTTCACCATTTTATCGGCTCTTTTTACCACCCACCATACCTTTTCTTCTCGTTTTTTTTAATACTTGAAAAGAATACGTTATGTGAGAAAGGCAGTATCTTAACAACTTAACAACTCAGTGTTATTTTTTCCTAACTGAAAGAACTGCTCGGGTTATGAAGATGGTGATTACTAGTCAGCTCTTTTCCGAATTACCTTGAAGTACGGAGCAGTTTCCCCACATATCTCAACTCAAAAGCCCAAAAAAAAAACGTAGAACGTAAATTACTTTTGGAGAAAGTTAAGTTGTAGGAGGTTTTCACATGACGTCATCGCCACCACGTTGGTGGACGAAAACAAACGATCTCTCATTAGCTTCTTTTGTTCGTCCACCAGAAGTCGTTTTCCCTAGTTGTCCCTTGCCTGGGTGCAAGTAGTTCTTCCTGGTCTAATACCCGAGCCCTATGTATTTGGCACGGAACAAATTTTTCTCTATAACCCATATTAACTAAATGCTTTTGAAGATCAGCTGCCCTGTTCTCAAACGCAGCAGACGTGGAACAAATACGTCTGAGCCTAAGGGCCTGTGCATATGGGATACTTTGTTTAACCCCCTTTGGATGACATGAGGTATGGAACAAGTACTGATGCTTATCAGTTGGCTTAGTATACAAATCAGAAAATATATATGAAAGAAAATTTGCCCTGAGCGGGATTTGAACCAACGTCCCCCCGTTACTAGTTGGATGTGATAACCACTACACCACCGGGCCAACCATGATGGCAACACAGTCATCGACGAGGTGATCTATCTATCTATCTATCTATCTATCTATCTATCTATCTATCTATCTATCTATCTATCTATCTATCTATCTTTCTATCTATCTATCTATCTATCTATCTATCTACCTATCTATCTATCTATCTATAGATAAATATTGAGAGAAAACAGTGGGGTGAACTTGTTACTGGTCCAACTTGATTTAATGACGTTTCGGTTGTTCAGCCTTCCTCGTTAAAAATTAAAAACTAAAAACTGTTTACAATGGTTGTGCGTATCAGAAGTAATGGCTCATATAAGCAGCGTAATTAAGAAGTACAAAAAGGTTAAAATAAAAGAATAGTATGAATAAAAGCAAGTGACAAAAGTTATGCAGTAGGTCAAAAACAAATATTTTCAACACTAACCTTGTTTTCTCGGTACGTACTGTAAATTACGAACCCTTGTTTTTCCCCTTCCATTTATGGCCCGCGGCTTCGCGCTTGGGTAGTGGAAAAACAATGGGCCGTAGTTTACAGCACGGTCCTCGAACTCGGTTAGCACCAGAGGTATGCGCTCTTAACTTTGATGAGAATCCTGTAACACATGTCAAAATGCTTACCAATGCCTTAACAGGTGAAACAGTAACGTTTTGTGCAAACGTTCTTTTGCCTCGATACAGCTCAAGAACATTCTCCCTAAAAACAAAGGAAAGGCATGCAAAAGCTGCAGTTAGGTCAAGGGAGAAGTAATGTGGATCTATTTTGCCGTAAGGATGGCACCTGGAAGAACGAAATGAAGTGGGAGAGTGGAGAGGACAGGACGGGGGTAAATGTCGCTAGACCCGAATGAAACTCAAAACATCTCGACGGCGAGGTCCCCTTGGAGGTCCCCTTGGAAGTAGTTCCGGATTGGGGAGCAGAGATGTTGTAGTGGTGATTTCACTCGCCTCCCACCAATGTGGGCCGGGTTTGATTCCGGACTTGTGGCCATATGTTGGTAAAGTTTGTTGTTGGTCCTTTATTCTGCTCCGAGATGTTTTTCTCGGCCGGTTTCTCCTATTTTCCCCTCTTCTCAATAACGAACATTTTAAAATCCCAATTCCAAGGAAGATTGTAACTGGCTGACGCTTCAAATGTTAGCCCTTTGTCACAGCAAATCCGACGATGGTTAGTCTTTTTTTGAAACTTTGATGTCATAGACTTTTTTTATTATTTCAAACTTAGAACTTTGAAACATAAGGTGGATCAATGCTAATGGTGAGAATAAGGTAAATTGGAAACGAAATGCATATTAGTAAAACAGGAACAGTTTTTTGGTTCCATGGGAATAAGAATGCTGAACTGAAAGAGAAACACAGAAGACAGTCCTGTTTTGGCTGAATTGGCTGAGAGGGTTATAATCTTACGTTACTTCTTTGGTCCTCTTGGTCTTCGGTTTTGTTGCTTTTGATGCAGCTTTGTTTTTAAGTTCCAATCGAAAACAGGGACACGTTCGCAAATCGAAAGAGGTCGCCTATGATGATCTTTAATTTGCGTGATGCTTCATAATGATATTTGTGGTCATGCATGGGAAATGGTCAACGAATTTTGAAAGATATCATTTGGGTCGTATAATTTTATCCAGATAATGAGTAAAGGGAATTGCCTTGTATCCTAAGCTATAAACTTTAGAACGATTCGAATTGGAAAATAGGGAATTTTGAAAATATTGTGCTGGTGTTTTAAAGTAATCTGGGGTTTTCATGAAGTATGAAATTTTTGATTGTGTAGATGAAACGTGGGTGGTGGAGGGGGCGGAATTATTGGAATTATTAGCGTACGACCGAGCCTGGTGAGAAATTAAATATTTTCTGTGGTCTATTAGAAAAATCAGCGTAATCTCTACACAGATGTGTACATCTGAGAAAATGAGTAGTGAGGTGTACATCCATACACTTGATAAAGTTGCATATAATATGACAGATTTAACCAAGCCTAAATTCGGAGCTGCCGCGTTATTTATCTTGGCTGAAAACACAGTCCTCAAAGACCTATGAAATTAATTAACTTTTTCTGGACTTAGGACCGATTCCCATGGTAAGGGACGAATTTTCTATCGGTTCAAAATTCGTGCACTTAGGGGTTCCGTTACACGGGACCACGCTAAACGTACGAAAATTTAGACGCCTTGTCGTTCAAAAATTTTGAACGCCCAAATCGAGGACGACTTTTTTAGCCGGTACGATAGAAAATTTAATAGGCGCGATATGAGCACCTTAACCGTCTAAATTTTCGCACGGCAAAGGTGTGGTTGCATGGATGCGTGGTAACTCAGCTACTATCATTAGCCTTCCTCTTTCGTGACGCCATATTGGATTTCGTAAGGTAGCACTCTGAGCATGAACAGATAGTAAAACCAGTGACAAAGGTTAAACTTTAATCCAGTTCGTCAGTTCCGTGTGAACAGAGCGAAAATATTGCACGGTTCCGTGCGAACAAAACGGCCGGTGAAATGTTTCAAACGGTAGAATGTTCGTCCAGTAACGTGTGAATCGGGTCTTAATTATTTAATTGTTTAATTATTTAACTTTATAGCAATGCCATTTTAAAGGTTTTTACATAGGCTTTTCAGTATTGAAATTATATATATATATATATATATATATATATATATATATCAGCATAAAAACCAAGCACCTTTCAGAAAGATAACCGTAAGTACAAAAATTCGCAAAAATTATGTTTTAGTACAAAAGTTGAAAAGGAAGTTTTTAAATTTAGTTAACTAATATTTCCACCAAATTTGGCTAAAAAGGAAGAATCCGTGCATTTTTTAGAATTTCTTTACAGCGGTTATCAGTAACACGCGCCACTCAACGACATTTTTTTCATATTCGAAAATAAAATCCAGGTGGACGTTGATCAAATGTTTGCATGACGAATTCAACTGCCGCTAAGAGAACAGGAGTATCGTCATGGGAATTGGTAGAAACGATTAGACCAGCACAAGGATTTCCATTTAATATTTTAATTCTGAAAGCAAAGATACATAAAGATACGATTTGAGGCAACACTCCGATCATATCTGGGGCGTTGCACAACTTACTCAAGCCTGAAAAACGTGAAATTACAAGGACAGAATACGAAACGAAATAAAAGAAAACGCAAAGCAAATGTCATGATACCTGAAGGGTAGATCCTCTTGCGTAAGTCAGAAAGTAACCTATTTCGTCGACCTTACACTGACCGTGTGAAATATATGCTGACCGCATGAGTCGAAGAAAGACAATAAAATAAAAAAACAACGGGTTACTTAAGAAATTGAAATGTGATCTAAAACATGGTACATTTAATCGGAAGTGTTCCTATTCAGATGTCAATCATAAGTCAATAAATCGCGGTTGAAAACAAATCACAATGCAGTTTGTCATCCACAACAGAAACATTTAATTGACGTCCACCTAAATTTTGCTTTCGAAATATGAAAAAAAGTCGTGGTGTAACTGAAACCGCTGTAATAACATGTGGCAACACCTGTCATTTCTCCATGACGACAAGCAAAGGCGATTGTGTTTTGCATACGTAATTACGCTCGTTCTTTTTTTAACCAAACGTTCCGAATTTTTAAGTCCAAAATATGAAATTTTCATTCATGAGAGGTTGATTTGATGATCTAGCGCGATTTATAACGCGAAAAAGACGGCCAACAAGTTGTTCGCGGCATTTAAAAACTTGTGTTCCAAATAATGGCTCTTACGCAAATGTTTATCTTTATCACTAACCTCAACTAATTTAGTCAATGTTTTTTTTTGTTTCTTTTTTGT
This sequence comes from Montipora sp. Colony 1 RG-2022, assembly GCA_023091755.1. Lineage (NCBI taxonomy): Eukaryota > Metazoa > Cnidaria > Anthozoa > Scleractinia > Acroporidae > Montipora > Montipora sp. Colony 1 RG-2022. The sequence goes on from JALIRR010004708.1 coordinate 19,435, forward strand.
TTTTTTGTTTTTTTTAGGTGCCGTTCTAAAATTGCTTAAAATTGTTTTCCTAATATTTTCCCCATGCTTTAGCAAAGTTTTTTTCCATAAAAAATCATTTCGAGCAGTCCAGTCTTCGCAGATAATTGGCTTATTTTATACACAATTAACACATCTAATTTGGAGAAAACCAGAAGAAATACATTTTTTTCGTGACGCTTTTTGTTTTGTGGATCTATTTGGACCCAGATGCAGTGTGGAGACCGAAAATGAGATTATTCTTGCATTAATCTATCAAAATTCAGTACCTGGTCAGCTTTAAAAAAAAAAACAACAGCTGAACTCGATGAGCTCTAAACTTGAGCCCACGATGTGGCCACGTGATACTGGTCAGCGGATACCTTGTTTTGACAGCTGTTAGTTGACCATAACATGGAAGATGTACGCTGTAAACTAGCTGGAGTATGGCAACCTCGACGAAGTTTAAACTTGAGCCCACTATATGGTTACGTAATACTGGTCACATTGGCATACGTGAAGGGGTGGCCCTATGGACGTACGGACGGACAGTTGAATGATTACGTCGTAGCTGAAACCAAAATTTCTCTTATCGATGGTTTACCATATTTTTCTAACCATAGTCCTCCTCGCGTGCGTCTTCGGCTTCGTTATAAAATCAGCAACGTATTTTCTGTACGTGTGGAGTTCAGGTGTTGGTCCTGTTATTAAGGACTTTATTTGTTTGATTAAGTTAATAAAAATAAAATAAAATAACATAAATTAAAAAAAAAAGAGCAATACAAAACTCGTTCGACCAGGCAAATTTACAATCTTTACGTCTCCGGTCCACATATATTTTTTTCGCACATTTTCTATTTTCCCTGTCTATCAAAAAAATTAAGTCTGGTCAGAGAGTTAAATTTTAAGCTTAAATCCGAGGGTAAGAGGAATGCCAAGCAATAACAGAGAATACGTTTACAATAAAATCCACAATTATTTGACAATTAACATGATTCTGATTGGACGGAATTAGTGGACATTGTATTGTTCTGAAAATACTGAAATCAGAAACTCCCCTATCTTTGAAACCATCACCCGCACCAATTTATTCGGAGTTGTGGGGGAAGATCGTTCCATTTCTTTTTAAATGGCGTGCAAACCTTTTGTTTTTGCTCATTAAATATGTAGAGGTTGGGTGGTTTCTTTGTGGTTGTTGTCGATGACTTACCGATGGCACTTCATAAAATGCAATAGCGACAGAACTGAGATCACTGCGGACAGGACAGATCCTGCCAGGAGACTATCTGAAATTAAAGGACGATGCAATTATTAAAGCACAAAGCCTTATCTCATTCACCTCTCTTTCTTTTCATTCTGGATTCCTCCGTTGAGTTTTAATAACTTGACTGTGTATGGGTGCAATTCAAAAATGGTCTGTTATATGAACAAACAGTTGTAACAGTTTGTCTTCAGCAGTCATTCTTTCTCGATGTTAGCCGATCACTTTGTTTTATGGCTCTTCATAACACGCTCGAAAAGTTACCCTATTCTGATTGGGTGAGAGCAGTGCAATTAATCCCCAATTGTATTCCACAGAGTTCCAATTAATTAAAGTTGCTATGGCAACTACGCTGGTACGACAAGGGCTGGAATACTCGTGAGAAAATAGACCGACAGAAGTTTTCTATTTTAATATAATTATGAAAATGACCTACCAAAAACTGATACCAAAACAAAAATGGCTGTACAAACAAGGCTTCCGAAACATTAATACAAATTGTTAAGATTGACATAAGTTTTTCCCCAGACTTGAATCGATAGAGCCCATTATTTTGTTGAGTGTATCATACACAAATAATCGCTCGACCTTCTCTAAGGATAAGAAATTAGCAGATGCTCATGATGCTCTGGAGGATCTCCAACTGGACATACTAGAAGGCTTGTCCAATTTTGAGAACATTTGAAACATCACTATTTCCTATTGTTCTCTCACTGCATTAGTTACTGTACAGAAAACGCACGAAACGAGTACAACTACTCCACGATATTGTACAGTTAGTTATGTACACAAAGAGAACCAGTTGACTAGTTTACCCGCCCTTGTCTCACAAATCTGTCACACTCTCTCGGTTGTTTACAATAATTCACTTGATAAAAGTGTTGTGCGAAAAAGTTGGATAATAAATAGCTAGTGAGATGAATTGGTGTGTAGTGCTGCTGAATTTTTTTTTTTTTTTTACGTTTTTTTTTTAAACAAACTTATTTTTTACTGGTTGTTTGTGTTTTGAAATACAGCACAACTCGTAAAAATACTCAGTGATACTACACACCAAATCATCTAATAAGAAATATTTACTCGTGATTGGACTATTTTCCACATTTGCTATTAAAAAATAAATACAATCAATTAAAACAGTGGCAAAGGCTTTTTCTTACCATAAAGTGCACGGCCAAAATCATTGCAATTGCCAATTTGGCACAAAGATCTCCTGAGTCTATCACAGAGGATTTGAAGCTCAATTGAAAGCTGTGAAAGAAATGAGTAAAAGAGAGAGTCAAACCACGGGTTCGAGTGACATCGCTGATCTAAACCAAGTTGCCACCGCATTTCGCTGGGCGTTTTCATTCAAGCGCCGTACTTCACATTACCCAGGTCATGTATATGAAAGAAGAATTCTAAAGAACGAAGTAGGGAGGCCCGCAGCTCAACGCTGTATCGCGGATTCTGGAGACAAAACACACCCAGCTTAGGCCGAATGACAAAACAAAGGAGCATTCACAACTTGTTACCATACTCAGTTCGCTCCATTTTCAAGTGAAGACGTAGACTTCCACAGTGCTGTCAAATGGTAGTCTTATTTGGAAAGAAAAATTGGCTCAGTTAAGTGTGTAAGGCCCATTTCAAACGTCGAACTTTACATGTGCCGAATCTAATGCAAGTGAGCGAAAACAATAGATTTTTCTCATTTGCATTAGATTTGGCACATGTAAAGTTCGACGTTTGAAACGGGCCTAAGGGTCTGATTAAAATCAATTCAACCGGGTTGAAATAATTTGGGTCGCCTTAAACAGGGTTACAACCTGTTTGATGTTAAAACTCACTCTTTTTTTATGAATTTACTCTAGTTACTTTAAACAATTTGTACAACTACAAGTAACATATAAAAAAAGGCTTCAATAATAACGACTAAAGGACGAAATAGTACACAAATATAAATAACTTAGCTAACAAGATAGGAGAAAAACTCAGTACAAAAATGAAATTTGTTCATTTTTTAATAAATGTTAAATACTTCAAGTTGTTCCAATACATTTCTATATAATAAATTTTCTCATTTACAAGCGTCAACAAATCTATGAATTGGCTTCTGTTGTTGTTATCTCGGCGTTAACATAAATTGAGGGGGAGTTAGTTGAGGGTAATAGAAGGCCAATGTATGCGTTTTTCAATACATTTCTCTTTCACTGAGTCAGACGCATGTCTTCTTTGCAGGTCGCACTATACCATTCCGAAAATTTAGTACAGAAAGACTCTAGCTGCTGAACACGATATGAATTAATGGGATATTGTTTATTCTTTGGTATCACAAAAGGGGCATTAAGGATGTTCTTTCTTTTTCATTTTGTACAAAGCCTTATTTGTATATATTAATATATAGATTTAGCCAAGTCTAAAAGCGGAGCTCCCGTTTGTAACCCCAGAAAGCAACATAGTGTTTATGCTACTGCATACAGTACAAAATTAATCTTCATTACAGTGATCAAACAGATCAAACACCTCGAGCTGACAGCAGTAAAGAAACAAGCTTTGCAAACAGTAAGTAACAATTTTAATCAACAACTGAAACAACTGAAATTACATGCACAGTAATCTCTTCTTTCACAACATTTTTCGTTCGCCTGACAATCTTTACTTCCTCTCTCTTCAGTTCATAACAACAGCAAAAATCTTTACTAAATCTGAAAAAGTCAACCTAAAGTGTAGTAAATTCGCTAACTCGACTACAATTTCACAGTCAAACAAAGCAGCTCACAACAGGACACCCATTTCACACAAAAAGCCTATAAATGTGATTTTTGAAATAAAAAAATGTCAGAATCTCTGTCAACACGGATTTGCAAACGTTTCCTGGCCTTCTTCCTTTTTTAGCTAGTTTTACAAAATGTGTGAGGCAGCGAGGCATATAAGCTTATCATTAAACAAGGATAACATTAAGCTTACCTGAAAGCTAACCGCTGTAAATAGGTGTTTTGTCTCTCGCTCTATTCCTGTCAGCCTTACGTTGATTTTAATTGACATTTTCTCTTCTTCTCTTTCCTCGGCTTCTCTCGAGGATTTCTTCCCTTAAATTTCTCAAACTTCGTCGCCGCTTCTCTCGTGCTTGTTCCTGCTACTCGTTCCTTATACGTTTGCTTGTCACTAATATGATTTCCCGCCAGAAAACGCGGGTTGCCAAATCCAACGCTGCCACGAGATTTCTCGCCTAGGAAAATTGCACAAACATCCCGTCCCGAGAGACTGTCCAGCCTCCCCACCTCTACCCCGACAGTCTTTACGGGCGGACGGACGGACGCACGTGATTTCCAAAAAAAATCTTTCCCATGGCGCGCCTGAGCACCGCTATGAGCAAACTTATACTAGAAAACAGAATTTGACTTCTTTGGTAACTCAAAAAGGAAGCGAATACATGTATATCGTTTGCAACTCTTATGCGTTAAAGCCGCATTCTAGAAGTCTTTTCTCGGCCGTAGGATGGGGAAGACAAACTGGAGACATCTGCTGAATTCATCATAAATTACTTCACAGGGGGGCTTTTCAAGAATAATAATAATAATAATAATAATAATAATAATAATAATAATAATAATAATAGTTCTTAAAAACGCATCCTACATAAAATGTGTCAATGCTTTTTAAAACTAGAAGAAACAGCTCTCAAGAAACAGATACGTTTTCAAAGCCCTTTCAAACCTATCTGCAGAGTTGCTCAGTCTGATAACGGGCGGTAGCTGATTCCATTTCTTCGGAGCAATTGCCGCCAAAGACCTATCACCGTATGTAACTGTAGAAGTCTTGGGAAAAAGTAGGAGATTGGAATCACGAGAATGAAGAGAGCAACGGGGAGTGTAACGATGTAACAGCTCATTAATATATACCGGGGCGAGACCGTTAAGAGATTTATTGGTAATCAACTGTAACTTAAAATTGCTTTGATGATGAGCATTTCATCACCCGTGATCTTTGCAGTGATTTCTTGCTTCAAAATGGTTTTCCAGCGTTGCGGAACTGCAGATAGAAGGCTATAAAATTGTACAAAGTTGCAAGTTTAAAGTATAGTAGAAAAGCACGGTGATGAAATTGTTCTTGTCATCAATGTGGGACGAGAAAAAGTTTTATATATATTACATTTGTTCCATTCCCGCCCAAAAATAAAGAGAAAAATTAATTACTATATTAATATTATATTAATATTATATTAATATTAATATTAATATTAATATATTAATTATTATATATAATTTATAATATAATATCTATAATATAATATCTAAAATATTAGAGAGATTTAGCATCACGTTTACGTGAAAAGGCAAACGTCGGCTTGCCGTTTCATGTTAAGTTACACGTAAAATAGAGAGAAAGTTGTGACTTTGTTGTTGTTGGTTATGTGGCTTCAGAGGCCCCACGGAAACTCCAGTATTTAGTTACCAAAAAGCAAAAACAAAAACTCCGAGTCTTTTAATAATTATTATAGTAATAATGCAGAAACACATACGAAGAAAATAAATATCAATGATATCATAAAAATTGTACTGACGAAAAGCGCAATAAACGAAATTGGTAAACAAGCAATGTAAATTGAAAGAAAATACTCAGTATTGACAAATGAGAGAAAATGAAGGAAAATATCACACAGGATCCATGTGTTGCGCCGCTCGAATGGCATAAAAAGGCCTGAAAAGAATTGTTGTGATAAAGGGATGGCATTCGGAACAAATTCAATTGACGGCAGACATGGTCTGGTGTGGCAAGGAGACAGCAGAGGCGCAGGACTCTTGTGTAGTATCATAAGCAAGCACAAACAAGAACTAAAAGACACTGGTAAAAATGTTAGTATCTAAAAGCTAAAAACTGGTTGTGAATAAAACTCAGAACATAGACACAAGAACAGACACCAATACTAACACATAACACAGAAAACCATGAGCGCAGCGGGGTAAGCATGGCAGACGGTACACACAATGTCGCCGCAAATATTTGCCATACCGCATGTGCTGCAAAGTAGAAGCCTCGGAAGGTAAAAATTATAAGGAATTGTATGGGAACCCCGATAACAAACTCAAAAAGATATTTACACTTAAAAGTTCTCGATAAAAGTCGTACTTTATTCTCGTGGTCACTTTCTCGCTTTCTGTATAGTTATTTGCCTGATTTGACGCAATTTAAGCGATTTCGCCGCTTCCCGGTTTGAGGTGCGAGATTGCGGAAAATTAATTCAGTTTTCAAAAGAACGAGGCATTATACAATGAGGTGCAAATGAGATGCAAGGTGGTTTTTTGCAATCCCGCACCTTAGAGCCGGTTTGTCACTCGCATATAAATAAAGGAAAGGCTGGAAGTAATTCCTAGCTTACCCACATCTCGCCGATAAGATCACATTTCCCCGACATTTCGTCACGCTCAGACTCCGACGATTGCCACACGAATAAATTTACTTCTCTTTAACCAACTTTCAAGGTCCAGCGAGTATCCATTGCTGAGAAACAGCGATGAACATTGGAATATTCAAAATCCTTCGAGGCTCGCTTAATTACAATGAATTTGGACAAGGCCAGTCAACCGTAGAAACGCATAGGAACAAAACAAACCTCAATGATATGAGATTGTACTGACGAAAAGCATGCTGAAAGAAACTGGTAAACTAGCCATGCAAATTGAAAGAAGATACTATCGACAAATGAGCGAAAATGAAACTTGTCTGTGACCAAAATATTATATTGTCATCCTAAACCTAAGGAAACCTTTGCCATAGATAGTGGAAAGTATACAATTTGAACCAAGGATCACATGGGCCACAGGATGCCCGTAGGCAAAACCATACGGCTAACCATAATTAACGAGTGAAGAAAAAAACAGTTAACATTCCTAGCGACCAATTTGCACTAGAGTAGCCTAAAGAGCATGAATAATGAGCACCTTGGCCCACTCATTATTAAAACGGCAGGGTGGCCAAACTAGTTAACACCCCAGCCGTTACATATTTTTGTAAAACTCACTAAGAGACGAAGAAGGCCTGAAAATGTTTCCAATTCCGAGTTGACAGAGATACTGCTTACAGCAGATATCATTGGTGAGTTTTCTTGTCATCATTGTCTATTTCGTCAGACATATTATAACCGAACTCTCGACGCCGTATAAATTTATATTGGATTGCAGTACACTTTTCTGCAACGAATGACCTTGTAAGCAGCGTTTGGGACAGTTTAGTCGGCAAAATCAACAGCCATTGAGTTATAACAATCGTTAAGGTATAAACTTCATTGGCTTTCAGTTAACTTAAGAATACGCTTTAAGGTTCTTTAATTTGTATTTAAGGCAATTCACGGTATAGCTCCTTCTTATATTTCTGACTTTATCTTAGTAAAACCTAATATTTCTTATAATTTACGTTCATCATCTGCAAACATCTTGCTTGCGTTTCCATCCCTGAAGACGAAGCGAACTTTAGGTGATAGGTCGTTCTCAGTAGCTGCACCAACGCTATGGAATAAACTTCCACCTGAACTTCGGGATTTAGAGGACTTCAATTCATTTAAGCAGAAATTAAAGACTCATCTTTTTATTGAAGCTTAATAATAAGATTTTTATTGTTTATCATTATTTTTATTTTGTTTCATATATGTATATATATAGATATTTTTATATATTGTAATGCGCGCATGATCATATTAATGAAATGCGCGCAATATAAGTGATTAAATTATTATTGTTATTATTATCGTTTGTCTTGTTTTTTTACGCGGTTTTGTGGCCGCCTACGGTTGTTTATTGTGGAACTGAATTCATCATCTGTCCACACTAAATTA
>JALIRR010004709.1:2500-15000 GCA_023091755.1 Montipora sp. Colony 1 RG-2022
GTTCTAATCAAGACGAAGACTCTTGGTATGATTAAAACAACCAATCAGACAAAAGTCATGCAAGGTGTGTCTCCGAAACGTCTTCCAACTCCACCATTTTCGGCCAATCAAATCACATAACAGCTGTTTATCTGTTTTGCGTTTGAGTTATATGGTTCAGCGGAGCGTTTCCACGTGTAGATCGCTCGTTGTGGAGCCCCTGAGAACTGTTATACCTACCAAGCAGATTTGAACCATCTCCAAACAAAGACAAACAAGACGTTTGAACCGATTTATACTGATTAAGAGCATTTGCAGATTATCCATGGAATTTTCAAGGTAGGAATCTTTTTTATTCTCGTGTTCTATGATTCAATTTAACACAGGCAGTCAGATACTACAGATTGACAGGTTTTTTCATTATTATTTTTTATCTTCTGTAGATCCTTTTATTTTTTGAAGTTCAGTATTTCTTGAATAGAGTTGAGGCCCCATTAGGGGGGATCTGAGTATCCCGTATCCCATTAATTTTTGGCCAAAATATCCCGTATCCCGTTAATTCTTATTTGATTCTTTTAAAAAATGATAACTTCGATATCCCAGAATCTTTTTAAAAATATCCCGTATCCCTTTAATTTTCCGCCCAAATATCCCGTATCCCTATAATTTTTTACCCAAATATCCCGTATCCCGATAACCCCTAATAGGGCCTCAGAGTTGGCTCAGTGAACTGAATCGCCTTTAGTGATACTGCAAGCAAACCTGATAAGAGATTTTAATTACGCTCTCTGTCATATATTCATCACATGCACACACAGAAAAAGAAAACACATAATACAGCTTACTGGTATTTTCGAATTGTAAGCAAATATTAATCTATTATCATTATATACATGGTTTTCGCTCCCGATACAATAAGCGTTCTGATCGTCTGAGGGTGCGTTCAACTGCAAAATTAATGAAAGCTTGCTCTCAGGCTAAATGAACTCTGGTTTCTTTGAGCCTATTGCGGAATATGAATACGTGGATTGATGATTTAAAATGGCATATATGGCGTTTTGAAGCAAGGATAATAAAGATATGTTTAAAATAGCATTTCAGAAGGGGTTTGTTCATTTTAATGCGAATCTTCGTAAAAACGAGGGATTTCTAACTTCTATTCCATGAATTTCTATTTCGGAATACAGTCAATTGAAGGTACCAAAGGAGTACGAATTAATTTGTAAATTCACTCTCCGGTCAGTAAGCAGTCAGGTAACGAGTCACGCCAAATATGGCCATATCCTGATGCGTGACGTTGCTCCGGCCGTTGATTCTTGAGAATGTCGACTACGAATTTATCTTAACAACTTGTAATTATATATCGCGAAAATTGACAATTTTTTTTTTTTTTTTTTTTGACAGAATACACCTTAGTGCACCAGACTTATGCGGTGGACTTTCTTTGGCACCGCAGGTTAGCTTTTTCTCGGTTTGGGGATGCACCAGAAAACAAAGGCCATAGGATCTATCTGAATTTAATGCGAAACTTTCAATTTGCACAAGCTAGCCATTCAACTGAAATTGTCGACTAATTATCATTCTTTTAAAAAACGGCTGTAATGTAGCAAACTTTCTCTATGGTATTGTTCATATTCTTGAGACTCCGAAAGGCATTACACCCCGTTTTAGATAGGACATCGTTTCGACTGAGACCGTCACTGTTTCTGATAACAGGTGTTTCACATCTAACAAGTAATTAGTTTAACACGACATGAAGTCGCGCGTATCCCGAAATGTACGCATTACGAAATCCATAAACGGCTTCCACCACACCTGGAACTCCCTCTATTACAATTGTTTGGCCAACATGAAAACGCGGCTCAAAAGGTTAAACGATAAGGATTCATATGACCCAAGCAAGTATAGTCCTAGCGCAAGGAATTTTCTCCGGAAGCAATGGATCTCAAAATCGTGATTGTTGTCGCAGTAAACAATGGCCCAAATTAAATGATTTATATGTGATTAAATGTATTTCTTGTCACCAGTAGCCCCTGACTTAAAGAGTTCCCAGGTATTGTTGCGTCGTACTAGTGCACTAAAGCCTGAAACCACGAAGGAGAACTAACAACATATAAAGCGGATCGATCAATTCTTTAATTTCTTCTCCTTACCAAGAGTTTGTCCATCTTTCGCACAATATACGGAATTTACTAAACTGCCGATGGTTAGGCTGAATATTTATTTAAAAAAAAAAAAAAAGAAAGAAAAAACAGAAGCCCTTGAGGGCTTCCCCATTGACGAGTAAAATCGTCTGGTGTTAGACAGAGTAAAATCTCCCTGGCGTTAGACAGAGTAAAATCTGTGAGTAGCAATTTGCATTTCTGGCGGTGAAAGGGTTAACGGAAGCGTGTTCGCAATCTCCTCTCAGAACAAGCGAGTAAGAAAGAACATTTACTCTAGTTTCCGGTCCTTCAGTTGTCAGTGTTATCAAAACAATCCATTTCAGCGACCCTCAATGACCCTTTTGGATAATGTGTTGTAAGTAGTTGTGATATAATTGATAGCCACGACTCCGGCACGTGTTTCTTCGGCCTATCCATTAAAGTTTTCCGTATCCCATAGCGCCCGATACCTTGACAGTAAGATCTTATATCATGGAACGTTCTTGACATTGGCAAAGAAACCTTTTTTAGATTACTTGGTTTACCAAAATTGCTATACTTCAGGAAATGCCAACTTAAAAATATTACGTCTCCGACTTCAGTGACCCTACACGGTTGGCTAAGTCTTTTCTTTTCGGTTGCGATTTCCCATACATTAGCGAACCAAGAAGGGTTTGCCTTGGAAGTGAGGCACGCGGCTGAGTTCCATATTCCGCCATGGGCTAAATTTAGCCGGAAAGTGCTTCGGTTAGCAATTTACCCTTTTCATTGGGCCAATCAGATGGTAGTTAAGCTTCAAATTACCATTTTACTTTCTCAGCCGGAAGTTATATATACAATTCATTGGGACTCACGGAGAAACGTAAATAAAAGTTTTAAGCATTTCATGCGGAATACAAGAGCAATTGCAGATCATTGAGAGTATGGCCAGATTTACGAGGTAGGAACTTTGCATTTTCGTGCACCCTTTCACAATGAACTAAATTCAGACCTAAGGTATTACGGATGGCCAAATTTTTATTCTTCAACTTTTAAAGTCAATCAGAGCGCAAGACATCCTAATCGTCGCAAAAAGGGAAACATTTTAAGAATGGCTGCCTGTGAGAATCAAGATTCGTCCGTCAAAGGCCATTTTGGTGGATCGCTTATATTTTGCCTAAATATTTCCTTTAGTAAACTATTTTAAAAAATCATATTTGCAAGTTCCAGCGATTTTTAATTTTAAGAAATTTGCGAAAATTTTAAAAACGCGGTTAAGTGCGGTTGTCTGTTTCAGACAAATTGTACAAAATTTGCTGCGAGAACCAAGCAACGGTGAAGTCGTAAATTGAAATTAATTGGCACCAAACTTAACACAAATCAAGAACAGCCATTCTTATCCATTTCTACTTCGATACTTTTTACGGAAAATTCAAAATTGGGATTTTTTAAGCTCTTTAAAGAACATCCTTAAAGGCCGCATAACACATGGCCGCGGAAAACGGGTGATGAATATTTAACGCGATAACAATGTACCTGGTATCTCATTCTCAAACTTTTTTACTTCATATTCTTTTTCAAACATTATTCGTTTCCAGTGCAAAGTTTTATGCTTGAACTCGGAAATCTTCCGTCCCAAAATTTCAGAAACATTTGTAGCCTGAGCGAGCTAAATGACGCGAAAATTGGTAAAATTCATATTGGAGCATTGAACTATGATAGAGTTCACCGTTCAATGCTTTCATGTCAAGATAATTTCTTTTTCTTACCAACGTTTGTCTCATGACGTAACGTCGAGTGGCCCATTCGCATAATTTGCGATTTTGCATAACCACACGACAAAAACGCGAAGATCATTTTGTCGATCATCCGTCTTGTCCATGCACTGAGACGTAAATCCCGATCGGCGAGGTTCGAATAGCAATAGACTTCAAGATTTATCAGTTTTTTTTTTCGCATTTGATAATTTTCGTAACTTGACTTTTGGACAAATGATTTTTGCTGAATCACAGTGGCAGATGCACAGCAAAAAAAAGCATTTTTGATAATGAGTAAAGTTGACTCACCTTATGAGTAAAGTAAGCATTTTACTCAATATCTTGAGTTAGATTACTCACAACATGAGTTAGATTTTTTACTCAACATAGTGAGTTAAAGTAACTCAATATTTTGAGTAAACTAGGTGTAACTCAAATTTACTCAAACATGTGAGTAAAATCTTACTCACTGACTAAGTGTTTTTCGCTCATTGCGCAAAACTTTGTGTACATTTTTTTACTAAACACACCGAGTAAATTAACTCTTTATTGTGAATAATTTGACTGTAAGTCAAACGAGGGAGTAAAAATACACACAGAGCGAAACTCGGCTGTTCTGCAGTCGCCAAGAGGTAACATGACTCCAAAAGGAAGTTTGACTGAGATCTAACGTTTTACATTTATGGGTGCAGGTTAAATCATGATTCTTATACATTTTCGCTTTCTAGTTACTGTTTTCTAATTACCCGCTTCAATTATAAATTATTTGATAAAAATTGAATTAATTTGTTATATAAATAAGTTATAAATGAACTGATGAGTAAATAAATTGGCAGAAGATAATTCTAGTCACCTAAAAATTACCGATTCTATCTGCTATGAAAACAATGCCACCATACACTACAATGTCCCTCTCCTCAACGAAGAGTTTAAGCTAGGCCGCTCAGGACACTTAATCCCATTGTTACGTATGTATTTATTAATATTTACAGAGTACGCAAGAACCGTGCGACTGATTCCGACGATGGTTGGCATGATTCATGAGAAGAGGTTTTACAATGTACATTCTAAATTTATTCACTAATCGCACGCGTGATTGAGATCTTGAAGTATGAATTTCTTGCACATTTTTTAATATACTTGTATTAGTGGACTCGGAGAAGACAAAAAAATTATCAACCCTCTCTGCATGGCCCTCATCATCGCTTGAATTTACCGCGAGAGAGAATTCTTTGTTACAACTATTTGCCTTGGCCATAAGACATACATACAATCTATGTTAGGACTTGGTTGAGAAACATTGCTCTAAGGTAAATTCAGGTGATAAGGCTGAGCTGTTTTTCTATAGAAAAAGGGTAGCTTGCAGCTTATATCAATCGAAGGGAAATGCGGAATCGATCTCTTGAGGCACTCAGTTGCTCCAGTTTGTGTGCCTGACACTGATGCTTGGGAACAAACTCATGGCGCTTACATGTAATCATTTTTAGAATTTGGGAATTTCGAATATTGGCCCATCGATATCTCGAAAACTACTCAAATTACGCCTAAATCGTCAGTGACACGTTTCGGCTTAAGTGCCATTATCTAGTTATTTAAAACTCTTCAAAAGTCCTTAACATAAGTGGGATCATTTACCTTAATTGGAAGGAAACAAACAGGTAAACACTTCTCAACATTTCGGCAGGGTCACCTACCAAATTCGGTGGTAGAAAAATACCTTATATAGAGCAGAAGACTTCCTGAAAGCACCCCAGTCTCACTTACGTATGGCTCTGTCATCAAAGGCTGATATCTGTCCGAGAAGACTGCAGTTCCATCTATTTTTACGAAACGGAAATTTGCATTCATCTGCGCCTGTTTGGTAACCTTCTCTTATGCAATTGATAAGTCTGGGGTGTTCTTCGCACATATTTTTCTGTTTAAGAGACAGTCCAGGTATGCGGCTACAAATCATGCTTGGTCTAATTTCGGTGGCGACTGACGACACAACACTGTCAGAATGTTAAGAGATAAATTTCTGATTAAATTATTGTCTCAACAGAGCATAGGAGCGAGAAAAATAAGTCCCACTCACAAAAACTTATTCGCCTCCATCAGGTGATTTGCAAGAACAGTTGCAAGTATGAGGCCCACTATTACTATAGCCTGATGGATTTCCATTTTTATAAACACAGCCTCGCTTCTTTATCGAAAGGAAGACACAGATCCGTGAAGTTATAAATCCTTGCTTATTGCTAAGTCGTTCACGGTTATTGGTCCAAATAACAATTTAAATTTGTTTTAATAAAGTTTCATAACATGCCGAACAATTGTATGTATATTAGGTTTTAAATATTTCAATGTTTCTTCATCTGGCAGGAAAAGCGGCTTTTCGAAACTTATTAAACGCCTCTTGTCTAAAGAATTCAGTTTTTTGAGCCAGCCTTTGCAAAGTTTGTTTCTTAAACCAAGCAGAGGGCTCACAAAATGGAGAGTGCTCATGGGGTGCTTGTTCTCATTAAAAAAACTGCGATAAGATAGTGATGATTTAACAGAAGATTATTGAGGCGACCAAAATTTTATTAAATCATTTTTCAGACAAAATAATAACGTATGGCAGCTTCTCAGGGGTATCTAAGAAACAAACATCTATGTCATTGTTGTTAAATTCCGGTAAATCTCTTCTCTTTGATGTGCCGGTAGCTATGTGTTAGTGAACAAACCTTTTTGGCTTTGAACTTAAGCGACAGGACATACGGGACAGACTTCGAAAACTCCGGACCTATGCTTGTCTCGGATGCGTTTTCCGATGTTCCATTGATACAATGTGGAAAGGAAATGCAATATCTTTTATGATTCTATCTGGACCCACACTGATGTAAAAATCTGGTCAAATTATTAAACTTCAAAGGGGTGGCTTTGGAAAATCATGGCATTAGATGTTTGCAAACATATGCTTAAGTCTGTTGACGCTTAAATCGTTTGTTTGGTAATATGTCTGGATTTTATCTAAGACATCCAGCTGCATTAAGTATCCTTTATTTGTTCCATAGGATGGCGCGAGTAACAGAATCATAGTGTACATTACGTCAGATATGAGAATACTCTATTGTTCGGGGCATTTTCGTGCACGAAATGTGAATCTTGTAGTTACTACTCTCAGGCACGGTTTTGAGAAACTGTCGAGGAACTGTTGGATAGAGAGAGACACAGAGAAACACCCTGTACTGAGAAGGGGAGTGAATTCAGATATACATATTGTTAATTTGAATCAGTAAAGCTTTGAAGACGACACGTGCGTGAACTTAAAAGAAGCAAATGCAGTTGAACCGGCAATGCTCATTTCTCTCTTTCTTTAAAAATCTTGCAAAGTTTTATTTCTCAGATATTTCATTTTCGATTTATAGCAAATTTCCTTTTTTTTTTCGCCGGTACATTTTCTGTTCTAAATACGATTGAAACAACTTATTAAAGGTAACATTTTGAAATATCCCTGAATAATATTTTCCAATGGCAAGATTGTTGCGTTTTATTCAATTTTTGTTAAGCAGCATTTTTCGGTTTAAAAAAGCTGCTTTTGGGTTTTGATGATTGCTTTACTATGACTCTGTTATTAACTGAAAGACTGTGTAATATAAGTGATGCAGAGCGAGAGCCGTGATTCTACGAATAATAATAAAAAAAAAAACATATTTTGAAAAGAAGATCATTGCAATGGACCAAACTTACAATTATCCTAAAAGACATTCAGGCTTGAAATGGTACTCGAACCCATGGCACTGGGAATCAGGTGTACGCTTCACTGTAGGTGAAAAAAAAAAGTTAGAGAAACAATAAAAAACTGATTTTTTTCGAAAAACTGGCCTACAGATAATATTGAATTTAAATATTTTAGAGAGTATTTTTAACATTATCTGGTGACGCTGAATGGGAAAATTTCACCGTCCCGTTCCTTCAGAAAAGACAACATATGTTGATGTTTTACCTTATCGTTGCCATGGTAACGTTATCTTGGAGGGAAATATAATGTGAGAAATCTACGATAGGTACCTATACCCTAGCAAAATTTCTCTTGATATGATTACCTTAACTGTATCTAAGTACAGAATATGTTTATTTGTTTGAAAAAAGGAGAAACTATTTCGACCCTCCTTAAAAGCCATTAGCGTTTGTAAGTATCAGCTCTGTCTTCTTTTCGTTTATTTAGCCGTTTGTAATTCTCTGATCGATTTTTGTCCGTTTCGTCCATTGTTTTAGCATGTACTTTATTCGTCTTTTAGCAATCGCATTTCTATTATATTAAAGATTTGGTTAATTTACGGCGCGCTGTAGTGATGAATTTTTGATTCGAATAATCTTAATTGTCAGAATCTGTGCGTTAACGCGAGTTTTCAAATTCATATACATAAACGCATCATAATCTTCATAAGTTTATCTGATTCAAATTTGAGGGGCGAATTTTTAAAACATTCGGAAGTGACAAAAAAATACCATGAAATATTTTTTGAGTAATAACAGATTAAGGTAAAAACGTTACAAAAGGACGACCGGGAAAGCATGTATCAATTCAATTCCAGATAAGGCAATAGTTAATTGAAAAGGAAATTTGTCGTTTAATGATCCATCTTTGGCGATAACAAGGCGAACAGGCTATGAGGAGACTTGTATTTCAATGGGCTTCGGAAAAAGGTGCTTTCCATTTTCAGAGTTCTTATAATTATGCTCAAAAATGTGCTGGTTAAGGTGTGGAGCTGTCAATTCAACATTATTCGCATCACTGAGAATAAGTAAATCACGCATTGATGAATCGCGGTCGGAGGCAGTGGTTTTGTGGCTTTCAATAACTTCGTTTTCATTAGAGTAATTAGGGATTTTAAGAAACCACGACGGCTACGGGGACGAAAACGTCACTTTAAAATATACGTTTGAGCTATTCTAAGTATTTCGGGATTATTCAATCTTGTTTATATTGTACAATATGTGCGAAGAGTGCTATAACTGGATTCGTACGGACAGATTTGAAGTAAAGAGCGAGACCGAAAGATTCACTGTAGTTTGTCCACGTTGTCGTTAAAACCTCAAATTTGGTAATTTCACGTAGTAATTTTGACGAGTGCAGGAGAGAAATGTTCAAAAATGCGTGCCACACGTGCAGCACGATCATTTTGGTTTTTTCAACCAATAATATTACTGCTTTTTGTCGTTGTCGTTGCCGTAGCCGCTGTCGTTTCTTAAACTCCCTATTATCACTAACTACAGCGGCTTTCAATTGAGTGTCGTACAACAAACACCAAAGTAACGACTTCGACCAATCACAGCAGGTGCAAACAGCGCAATGAACCAATCCAAATTCGTATCATTTCCTGAAACTTGCTGAAAGCGCGGGAAAAATCGCGCGTGCAAGTCGCGGGAGGTTTTTACACCATGCAATCACTAGGCGTAGCAATTGCAATCGCGTAATTAGTCTCGACAGTCATTTGAAAACTTCTTTAAGCACTCCTCATTCAAAGATATGCCTGACGAATTGATTAAAGCAAAATTCAGTCGCCTGATGCTAACTACCCGTTGTTTTGTTCCAAATTTAGGGGACAGACAACTCTGCATAGTCAACAAGTTATGGAAGTGAACTTGGTCTCTTCTGTTGGGGATACTGAAAGAGCCACAGAGCACACATGCACCGCGCAGGAGATAAGTATTTGGAATCCGATAATAAGGAGGCAAGTGACAAGCCCGAATTATGACCAACTGGTATATACTAAAACAGTGGAGAGCGTTGATGGCACGCTGTGGTTGCATTTCGCGACCCCAATCCGAATATCCTTTGCTATTCACCTCCGAGCATCTCGCGCGGGATTTTTCTCCCGAAAATGTTGTAATCCTTGGAGAAATAAATGAGTGCAAATCATATTTTTGCGCAATATTACTGATCTCACTGTTTTAGTATCTTACATGCTTTATACATTGTTTGCAAAGTTGTACAGAACTTTTCAATAGTCATGAGCTATTAGTGGATACACTCAATTTCACCCTGTTTATTGTATAACGCAAGAAGATCCCACTTTTTCTACTCGACAGTTTAATTATGGAATCAATCCAATGATGACGTCAACTGCACGCTGATGCACCGCTTTTCGTTATCATTTTAGTGCGTGTCTTTGTTTAAAAAAAGAGGCATCTTTAGGTTTGAATATTTGCCATTCCAAGAGCGAGTTTAATCACCGACCGATTGGGCATCGGGCTACTGTGCGGGAGGCCGGACCAAGACACATGGACTTTAAGTTGCCTTTGGAATAAAATCTGCAGTTGTTAGACTCTCTAGACTTCTCGGATAATGACGACAAAACGTAGGCCCCGTCTTAAAACCCTTCAATGTTCATAACCCTGTGGGACGCAAAAGAACCCCTGCACTATTCGCAAAGAGCAGGACATGGATTTCCTGGTGTTGTGTGTCGTCTGTCCTCCTGTGGAATAGCAAGATGGCCGCAAGTTGGAAAACTGTAAATGGTTAATTTCGTCTCCCCCTCCAAATAATGTTAGCATATAGTATCGTAACAAATTTGCTGCACTGAAGATGGTGCGCTCTCTCTCTAAACCGTCCCAAAATGTGCTCCTTCAATCTGAAGGGAAAAACAGTAAGCACCAGGCCCCAGTTGCTCAACTACTGAGAACGCTACCCGAAAGATAACTCGAAACTAAATCTATTGGGAGCATAACCCCAGTCATCATCCGTAAATCCATCTCTACAGAATTGATTTTTGTCTGCCTTTTACTAACCCTGGAAAACTAATTTATAGGTCCATTCCAAAGACAGCTTCTCTGAAAAGGGGACCTTCGAATGACACCTATTATGTTTTCAAAATAACCGAAGTTGCTCAACATCGCAAAAACGAGACACCAATCTTCACTGATGCAGTCTACAACTATCCGCAAGAAAGGATGGTGAGCATAAGAATTTACCCCAATGGCGTGGCCAGTGGAAGAGGCACCCACGTGGCACTTTTCATTCATATGATACAAAGAGACTACGACAATTCCCTAGATTGGCCCTTTACTGGAACAATCACTGTTAGCGTCCTAGATCAAAGTTGTCCCGGTAACCACCGCGACATTAATCGCATCATACAAGCGTTGCCAATCCTGTCAGCCTTCCAACAGCCTCGCGAGGTCATTTGCAGCACTGGCTATGGCTTTGAAAGGTTCGCTCTAATCGAGAAATTCTTTGGTCCTCGATATGTGAAAGACGATAAATTGTTGTTAAAAATAGAGTTTTCAGGGTAAAGACTGATACGTCCACCACGTAAATACAACAAAATGTTTCTCTCAAAGAGAGCTTTTTTTGTGTTACTGATTGCAGGAACGTAGTGCCAAAGACGATGTTAATATCTGTGAAAAGAGTGTTATTTTAACTACTTAAAAAGTAAAATGGATGGATTGCAACTAATCACCAAAGACACAAGATAAACAATAACGTAATTTACAATAGGTGATGCAATACGGTTTTCTTTATCACATTTCTTGGCGCTTGTGTCAATTTGTGCGGAAAATATTTTTCTAAGGTTTATAGTTCTGCCTGATTTTATTTTTTACAAATATTAGTTCCAGAGAAAAAAGTTACAATAGTACAATGTGCTAGAAACTGGGGCACTTTTTTAAAGCCATAACGAACTATTCCATTCGGTTGATTGAAGGACGGTTCCTCAAATGCGTGGAGAAGCCTGAAAATTTCAGGACTTCAACGGGGTTTGAACCCGTGACCTCGCGATTCCGGTGCGACGCTCTAACCAACTGAGCTATAAAGCCACTGACGTCGGGAGCTGGTCATTTGGGTTCTAATGGTCCCGTGAGGAATGAATAAATGATGAATGGTATATGAAATGAATCATATATGAACTGCAGATATGAAATCAAGTGAAGCTATGATCTTCGCAGTTATGAACGCAATTTTTGCAATAGCGTGGAGAAGACTGAAAAATTCAGGACCTCAACGGGGTTTGAACCCGTGACCTCGCGATTCCGGTGCGACGATCTAACCAACTGAGCTATAAAGCCACTGACGTTGGCAGCTCATAGCTTCACTTGATTTCATATCCGCAATTCATATATGATTCATTTCATATACCATTCATCATAAATGTATTGTTGTTGCGCATACGTTCTGCGCATCGCAAGATACTCGGGTGTCCTATAGGGGTTGCTTAGTAATGCAGGAATATTTTCGCGCGGTTTAAAACCATACGGAGAAAGCAGAACTTAGCAAGTCCTCTTGGTAGCCAAAACGAAAATTGGGGGTAAACATGCATTTTTTAGAAATAATTGTTGATTGATTATCTTTGCTAAATGCACGGCTATCCTAAATTTTCTTTTTGGATTTTAGTAACTAACAGCGCTAAAATACCTTTCAATTAACAAAAACACTACACACATAGCTAAAACTACATGATTAACATCTTGAAGTTCATCTCAAGTATACTGGTATCATTAGGGCGTATATTTATAGGATAGTATTTAAATTGGGCCTCTTTCGATATTTTTCCCAGAAATAACGATATTTTAAATATGGTTTAGGATGTTTGGTCACCTACTTTGTGAACTTTTGATAAGATTACAAATTTTCAAATGTTTTAAAGTGGTACTATGATCCAAAACTCATTTCCTTTTTTTC
>JALIRR010004709.1:27500-33882 GCA_023091755.1 Montipora sp. Colony 1 RG-2022
GTATATGCAGCCTTATCGAAACGCATTTTGTCCTTATGTTCGGGTCATTGATTGTGTTATGAAGTCGGACTCGCCTAAGTCAAATTTCCAACTCAGTCCCAGTATTATTGCTTGTTATGGCCACGTAACAATTGCAAAAACAAATGCAAAGACAGTTTGAAGGTAAAGTCATCTACGTTTAATATTATCTTAAGTAGAACAACTTTTTCTCCCACCAAGTTAATGAAGCTAAGGAGAAAAAACTATACCATTCGATTCACATTCCCTATTGAACATGGCTGTGTACTCATATAAATGAGGATAACTAATAATAACTATGTTTAGTACATACTACAGTGAAAAGCGTTCCGATCGCTCTTAAGTCCGAAATGACGAATAATTCATTGATTTAGTTGCATCAAACTAACGATTCTATTATAATGCAAGTACTGGGAAGGAACGCGCGGAGACAGGATGAGTCGGAGTCGTAATACTGAAAGAAACAATCTTTGTTCGCTTCAAATGGAGCGACAAACGATTAGGTAAATTGCAGTAATGGTATAAACGAGTAGCATGAATGCTTTGCTTATAAAGAAATTTCAACGTATTCAGCCAGATTGAAAATACAAAAATTACAAGAAACACCTTATGGCAAATCAAAACAAGTGTGACGGGTGTGACCAGCCAACCGGAAATTTATGCAGACGTCCTTAACTTTTTTACAAATAAACTGATATTGGAGCGGGAGGCATGTTACGCGGTCACTTGGCATAACACTCAATAACACACACACCCACATACATTAGACACTAGACTTTGCATTGCACACAGGATCTATGCCAGTAGAGCATCAGTCAAGAACGACGGTGAATGAGCAAGCACACACTTGCACGAAATATCCGCCAGAGAAAGATAGTGGTCGTGATCTCAGTGCAAAGTCCTCGTATTGGTGCGGAGTAAATGCTTACGTTTTTGGAAATTTTTGTCGGATCACAGTGGCGACTGGTATTGCCGAAATTAAATTTGTGCAAAATTGAAATTTCATAGTGACGAATATTAAAATTACATGGCGTTAAATCAAAGATGCTTGTAAAATCGGATCGAGAATCTTGTTGAAATGAAAAGGAAAACTCGGCGTCAAAAAACGTAATTACGTTGATTTCTGATAATTTAGTTCAGCTTCTCTTGGGAAACAAAACGTACAAGCTAAAGTGGTCCAAGGCTGCGTAGCCTGTAGGGGGTAATACGCATGGAAAAAAATCATAGGGGGAATTTTGACAGCGTATGCACGTTTTATTTTTCTATGAAGTTCATTAAACTGATTTGTTAAAACAGATTACAACGTTTATTAAAGTCACACTTTTACGAAAACATCGTCCAAAAGTCATTGAACTATAAACTTGGAAACGGGAATAAACGAGATTTTTTTCTTGCATATTATTAAATTACAAGTTTAAAACTTCAATAAAGTGATAGCTTGTTATTGTTAGTATTATATGAGGAACCAGCTTTTAATAACTGACTAAATCGACTTCAAAACGATCTAATTTTAACATAGGGTTTGGTTGCCTTGCAAGGTACACAATGATATCGTCTCATATTGCACTAAACTGTATGAAACAAACCATGTTCGGAAGTGTTTATTCCCCGGTCATTACATGCCTTGTTGATTGTTAATGACCTTCCCATTTTCTATCTTTGTTGCTGCCTGGCAAAGATGTTTCCTTTGTGTCTTTGTAAGAGCTGCTTTTTGCTTTTTTTTTTTTTTTTTGGTTTTTTTTTGTTTTTGTTTTTGTTTTTGTGGCACGCTTATCTTCTGTTAAAGACGGTGCCTACTATTGTTACTGCGCATACGTTCTGCGCATCTTGAGATACTCGGATTTCCTATCGGTGATGCTTACCAATACAGGGATATTTTTGCGTGTTTTAACACTATCCGGAGAAAGTAGATCTTAGTAAGTACTCTTGGTATCCAAAAAGAAAATTGGGGGTAACCATGCATTTTTGAGAGATAATTAAGTTTCAATTTGAGAAAGAACGCCATACATTGCTTTGTATTTTAAAGCTTTTTACAAATATTATTCATGAATTATCTTTGAAAAATGCGTGGTTACCCCCAATTTTCTTTTTGGATTTTAATAACACTTGTTAAGATCTACATTTCCTGCATAATCACACACCGAGGCAAAAATATTGTTAATTAGTAGGCACCATCCTCAATTAGTTTCTGCGTGGGTCTCGCGCATTCTCTATATCGAAACTTAATCAATCGCTCTGTTTGTCCATTTAAAAGCCACCGTTTAACGGTAAGTATCAGCTCTTTCGTCTTCGTCATATGAGCCCGGGCAGGCTCGGTTTCCGAGGTCTCGCCTTACCTCTAAATCCTTTGTAAAAACTTCGATGTTTTATATGAGAGGGCGAGCTGGCTCGGTTGCCCAGATCTCGCTTTTTCCGACCGGGATCTCGGTAAGCGGGCTGGAATTTTATCATATGAACACTTCACCCCGGTTACCGGGAGGAAAATAATACAATGCATTTTCGTTTTACAACGGACTTAACCGAGTTTTTACTTGTCTTTTCGTCGAGAATGAAGCTTGGAATAGTTTAATTTGATATATAGTTGACGTAAAGTCAAAAGAAATTTGAGATTTCTTGAACAAAGAAAATTGAGAATCTGGCTAGGCTTGTTGGTTCGATTTCATGCCTGAATAGTCGGGTCACCACTTTTTCAAATTTTTAATCTCGGTAAGCCGGCGAAAAGTCGCCATATGAACAGAAACCACTTTCATCTCGGTAACCGAGCAAGACCGGTCAAACGGGATCATGTGAAGAGGCCCTCAGCCTGGTTTCCGATATGAAATGTTCAGATTGAAATCCAACGAAGAAGCATAGCGATAATTTCTCGATTTTCTTTGTTCACGGTAACTATCAAATGAAACTATTCCGAGATTCATTATCTAACCATTTTTCTTATTACCATTAAAGACTTCGTTTATTTACGGCGCACTGGAAGTCGGTAATGTTTTATTTGGCCCGGAAAATCCTAAATTATGAATACAGAATCGGGAGCGATTCTCTAAATTCATGTACATCCCGCATTGTAAATCTCCATAAGTTTATCTGATTCAAAGTTTTCTGCTGCTCTCCGTGGTTTTACCAATAAGGAACTAAAGAAGCACCTTAGAAACGGACGAGTCTTCGGGGTTCAAATAAGGTCATTAAATGATCAAGTCATAGCGAAGTTCTCGTAAAAGTATAAGGAGAAATATCGCCAGCTTGTGTTTTCAGAAGTTTGTTTACAGCACGTACAGGTAATTTGTTGGAGATCTTGTTTGAAGTTTGTCCTTTCTAGCCGATTCTGGTTCTAAGCCAAGCCGGTGTGTTTCAATGAAATACATCGAATGGTAAATGATCTCGTTTTCTGAGATAAAGTGAATAAATAAAGTACATCAATATAACTCCTTGTTTGACCTTGAACCGACAAAGACAATTTGTCACATCACGAGCTATGGTACGTCTGTGATTTCTAACTTTAGCGTGATTCCTATTCGTTGGCGTTTGATTTTCGACTTTGAAATGGCTTCTTTTCTTTTCCGTTCGCTTGCTGAGGATTTGCTTGTTTTCTTTTAAAACTCTTGCGATTCAAGAAAAATTAATTGCCTAACTGGTGAATTCGACAGTACATTGCGCTGGAAAAACCGATATCACACTCATCCCTTCGAGATTCATGTGATCAGTCGGTTTTTCAGGTGAAATTAACCGTGGAATTCACTAGTTAGGTAGCAAAGAAAATGTTGCATAATTGAGCAATTATATCCGGGAAAACCAAAAGACGGACAGTTCCAAAGCCTCTTATTTTCACTAATCCTACAGCCAGTAAAAATAAACAAGCCGGGAGCTCCGCTTTTAGGCTTGGCTAAATCTATATATTAAAATAGTGAGAGATGCCGGGAACGAATGAATCAATTCTAGATAGAATAACAGGCAATTGAAAAGGAAACGTTGCGTTTCATGATCCATCTTTCGTGATAACAACAATAGCTACTGCCTGCAAGCAGGCTATGAGACTTGTAAAAACTATTTCAATGGGCTTTGAAGAGGCGCATTCCATATCCTCAACGATTATAATTACAATGCGATGGCTAATGTGTGGAGGTGTCTACCCAACATTATCCGCATCACTGAGAATAAGTAAACAAAGCATTGTTGATTCGCGGTCGAAGGCAATGATTTTGTGCTTTCGACTATTTACTGGGTTGCCGTATGGCAATCCAGTCGGAAAATGGGTAGATTTCCGTTTTATGTTTTTTAGTATCTTTTTCCGTGTCGGTAAGAGTCTTGCCTGTCACTTCCCTGCTAAGTGGTGTCTTTGTGCATAGAGTCTTCTGTGCGTATTTTGTTAGGTTTGAGGGGGCTGGGGTAATGCGTAGCTTGCTCTGCACAATTAACCTGTAATGGCGTCGGAAGTCATTGTAACGCGAATGGCGTTTTAGTACATCTTTAAAGAAAATATACCCATATGGAGCTCAAGAATGGAACGTCAAGACAGGCGGTGAAACATAAAGATCTGGAATCGTAAAAGCGACGAGTAATGGACTTCGCCAACAATCTATCGCCCGTCCAGCAGAAATCAAAGTGAGCTGCATTTACCTGAAGTAATTTTTACATTACATTTTTACATAACATACATTTTTACATTTTTACATTTTACATTTACATGGTAATTTGACACGATTGAGTTTCTTGTCTTCACGCACGCAATGAAATAGGAAGAGGTTTTCGCCTCTAAGAGCAAATATGTTGTTTGTTTCAATAAATTTTTCGCTGGAAAAGGATTCTGTGGTATTTTCTGCCTTTGTGAATTACAATATCATGTTGTGTATTGAATTTTCGAGCTTAAGGTTGAAATGTGATATGGGAGAAGTTTTTTAATTAGTATTGCTCTGTAAGCAGGAAGGGTTCACAGGCCTGTTGGAAGCGTGCTTGAGTTTCAACAAAATGAGCCCCAAAATCAGTGAGAACTTGTGACGCAGATGAATAATAAAGTAGCTGCTATTTCCAAAATGATGGAATTACCTGGTGATAAATAACGTCGTACGCGTCTTGGAGAGTAAATTTTGACTTTGCATAAACAAGAGTTGGGCGATTGTGATCTTTGTTTTGACTTCGCTCATCTCATTGTCAAACTTTATAACACTTGACAGAAAAAGAAACTTACAAAAACCCGGTATCTTGCCATCATTTGACACAGATATTTCACTGTTTGGCGAGTAAACATGCCGCGTTAACTTAGTCACGGCGCCCGCTGAATTCCGGCATGTCACTTTCGATCTTGCGATTTATTTGAACGTAGCAAAAATCTCCCAAAATGCTTGTCGCTGATCGTAACTTTTTATATACTATATTCATGGTTCAAAATTAATGTTGTTTTCATGTCGTATAAAATATTTTATTCTCGATCGACCGTTCCGGAAACTTCCTTCTGCTCGTTCTAAAAACTGTGTATCAATAGTTATTTGCTTTTGCATCAATATTTGTTTTGCATAAAGCAAGCTAACAAAATCTGTACTTTGCTGAGTTCGCATTTGTTAGCGTTAATAGTATTTTCGGTCAGATGCTTGTGTTTTATGAGGGGTTTATTGATTTGGTCTCTCATCATGACACTAACCCCGCCCGAAAGGGCTTAATTTCAGTGAAGTTGAGTATTACAAAGCAGTCAGATGCTCAGAGGGCACACTTGTGGTGAAAAGAAGTTGTGAGGGAAGTCGAAAATTATCAACATGTCAGCCCAGAAGCCAATGTTTGAAATTCTCGCTTCTCTTTTATTTGTTTTTCTTCGAAGACTGGTATGCTGTATTTCAATAACACACATTTCAGTGCCTTCTGATTTTCTGTAACACGTACCACAGGCAACCTAGTATATGCTTCACGGAAGCGTCTCGTTTCGTTTATATTGGAGTAACTATCACTTACTATAGCAGTCTTTAATTGCGTGTTGTAAAACAAACACCCCTCATTCAAAGATATCATGGTGTCTGATTATGAATTAATTAAAGCAACATTTAGTCGTCTGATGTTAAAACCAGTGGTTTTGTTACACATTCAGTGGGCAGACAACTCTGCATGATCAAAAAGTTATGGAAATAAATTTAGTCTCTTCCATTGGGGATGCTGAAAGAGCCACGGAGCATACATGCACTGCGGGGGAGGTGAGACATTGGAAGTCGAAACTAAAGAGGCAAGTGGCAAGTGGCAAGTCCGAATTATCACCAATGCTTTCTGCAGTGATCTGTGTGGTATATCTAGTTAAAAGTGGTAAAGGGTATTCGGGTTTCTAAGTTTGAAAAGTTGTACAGACCTTCCCAATCGTCATGATCTTGTAGAGGACATACACAATTTCCCC
>JALIRR010004710.1:5000-7500 GCA_023091755.1 Montipora sp. Colony 1 RG-2022
AATGGTGCAAGATAAAACAAGCTAGTTCTTACTCCAATGTAACTAAGAGATGCAATTTGTGTCTGTGGGAAAAGTATTTTATCATTTGTAAACCGGAAATGGCAAGTCTAAACAAAAGAAATGAGCTGTCATCGTGTTGTAGACATGTTAGGAAATTCATGTTAAAAAATGTAAAGATGCAATGACATGTCTAGACGTCACGTACGTATCCGTTGTTCTGTATTTCAAATTTCTGCGATTGTAACCGTTATTTCTGGCAGTTGCCTGATGATTGCTTCGCAAGAAGCATGAAACTCAGAGTTGCAGTAAATGTTCAAATAACCTAGCTCTTGGAGTATAATTATTCATAGCTCTAGCTCTGCTATTGAGCACTTTATAGTAGATGAGGATTTCTTTCCACTTTTTTTATATATATATATATATATATATATATATATATATATATATATATATATATATAGAGAGGGTCGTAAGAATGAACAAACAAAGAATGGCCATGGTCACAAGCCTAACTCAACCTGATGGAAGAGAGAGAGTCGTAAGAATGAACAAACACTGAATGGCCATGGTCACAAGCCTAACTCAACCTGATGGAAGAGAGAGGGTCGTAAGAATGAACAAACAATGAATGGCCATCGTCACAAGCCTAACTCAACCTGATGGAAGAGAGAGGGTCGTAAGAATGAACAAACAATGAATGGCCATCGTCACAAGCCTTCAACCTGATGGAAGAGAGGTCGTAAGAATGAACAAACAATGAATGAACAAACAATGAATGGCCATCGTCACAAGCCTAACTCAACCTGATGGAAGAGAGATGGTCGTAAGAATGAACAAACAATGAATGGCCATCGTCACAAGCCTAACTCAACCTGATGGAAGAGAGAGGGTCGTAAGAATGAACAAACAAAGAATGGCCATCGTCACAAGCCTAACTCAACCTGATGGAAGAGAGAGGGTCGTAAGAATGAACAAACAAAGAATGCCCATCTTCACAAGCCTAACTCAGTTTGGCTTTGTACAGAGACAAAGTATGACTAAAGATAATTTGTGATTGTTGAAAAGGAAAAGTAAACAATCTGCCAAGTAAAAAAGAATTAGTGCTGTTGGTCACAATAACAAATAATTGTTTTGTCAATGTATGTGTTGATGACAACAGTTATTGCTGACACAATCATACATTGTAAGAACAATAGTATGTCTTAATTAAGCACTCTACCCAATACAAACAGCTGATCATCAGAAGCATTCTCACAATTAAAACCACAGTCTGACCAAAACCAACAAAGTTTTCTTAGTCAGAGAAAAAAAAAACAATAGTAAAAGCCTGCATATACGAACATATATATATTTTTTGTCTGGCAAAATAGGGATGCTTGGATGCAGGCTTAAAGTGGATTGTTGACAAGGTCCTAATTTGTATGTAGGAGATATAGGTATTGATTGCCAGAAAAATAAATATTTTTTGTATAATTATGCCAAATATCTGCCAACAGGTTCTTACAAAAGGATCTCTTCGCAGGAGTTCTCGAGAGTAATAAATCGTGTTTCTAACGAAATAAACTAGATTAAAATAAGTGCAAATTTTTCTTGATTTTTACCTTGTGTTTGAGGAAAGCACCTGGTTGATCCCGTGGCTGCCTACACGAATAAGGAAAATACGTACTGCTGTCAATTTTTTACAATTCGTTGGCTCAATTCGCTTCAACTGTAAAAGATCATCACGCACTTGACTATTACAGATAACCGAAAAAAAACATTAAAACAACTACAATAGGAAGTCTTATACCTCCGAAAACGCTAACACCAAACACATTGTACACCGTCGAAACTCTGGTCGAAACTGAAATCTGTGAATGAAAATACAAGTTAATACTGTTAAATTTACTCTGTTCATTTCAATTCAGTGTAGAAGAACACATGTAAATGAGGAAAACAGCACAATCTGTGTTCGTCGATCTGTGGAACCTCCGCGCGCTTTTAACAAACGACCGAACAAAACCGACACAGGTTTTTTCCGCAAGGGCAATCACTCTGACCAGCCGTCGTTTGTCGTTCTCAGTCCTCAGAGTTTCTACAGCCAGCTCGGGTCGAAATGCTACAAAAAGTCAGTAATTCCCAGGCAAAACCTTGGCAAAACCTCTATCAATAATAAATTTCCCAGCCAGCTCATCGGAACACCTGTATTTTGCCAGCCAGCAAGATTCCTCTGGGGAACAGATAAAGTGAGGAACAGATTCGTTGGGTGCCCCTGAACATACGAAACTTCAAGTTGATAAAAAGTTATGCAATTGAAGCAAATGTTTGTAAATGCTGTTTGTGTTTTATTCTTATTGAAACTATACATAATGTCTAGACCGACCGACGGTTAGTTATATTTTTTGCCGTCACTAACATGAAACCAATTCTTTTTCTTTGAAAGATGTTATTAGGTAGGAACTTAACAAGAGTTCTGTGCTTAAAAAAGCCAAAGACTAGCCGTTTTTAGTATATATCACAC